>JBBPUI010000043.1:0-52419 GCA_038094615.1 Heimioporus aff. retisporus | reverse complement strand
CCTCCCCCATAGCCTCCGCCCCCCCCACAACCTCCACCTCCACCTCCACCTCCACTGCCGCAGCCCCCGCCCCCGCTACATGCAGATTGACCGCATCCAGCAGCGCCAAAGCCACAGCTACCTCCAACGCCCTTGAAATGGAATAAGAAGTGAATAATCCAGAAAACCATTCTAGAAACAAATCACGTACGGAAGCGCACTGGGCACCTCCAAATGTGACGCCACAGTTCACGACGCCCCCAACGCCCGCGACGCACCCACCGACGGGCGCATAATATAGCGGGATCGGGTAAAGGAATGGTTCACGTTGGACACATACGCCCCTTTCCCTCGGCGTGCCACGTTCCTGAGCATCACGCTCCTCCCGGAGACGTCGGCGTTCATATTTTTGCTGTCGACGTTGACGTGCGCGCATAGACGCTCCGTGCCGGTGCATAGGAAAAACTGCGTTGTGGTCGCTTGGGTGCGTACCGGGTGCTGCCGTATTTGGTGGCTCGAGTGTGGTATCGATACGTTGATTTCGCTGGAATACACGTTGTAAACGTTGACCAAATTTCTCACCTGGCTGTGGACATCCACAGTGCGTATATGGGACTTTGTATCGATCCTGTGCCGGTGATAATGTACGTGCGTGTCAGCATAATCTTGGTTCATAAACAGCAGGATTGTGTGACGTACCATCCAAACACGACATGTGAGATCGAATGCTGTAGAAAGATGGTCTTCCTCAATTTTGTCATCACTGAGAGGGAAAACAAAGCATATTGATATTGATATTCTGACAAAGAAGAAAGTACGCACTGATCAACATAACGACTCACTAAGTATTTACAATCTTTCTGGTATCGAGCAGCCATGAGTTGGTGTGTATGCCACGCAAGATCGATGTCGAGCGTCGGGACAAAGAGCGTTCCCGGGGAACTAGCGATGAGGTTCAAAAAGCTACATGGATGAGTGAGTAATCACGAGCAGCCACTGTCCTTGATTACATACGCATGGTATCTTGTCACGCAGTGTTGGAGGATGATCTCGCCATCATTACCCACCATGAAGCTAGGCTGCGTCCAGCCGAGCTCGACCATCTTACGAACAAAGGAACTCTGACGTAAAATCTGGTCGTTTGTTTGGCCTAAGTATAAGCAGCAACATAAGGAAGCTATCACGAACCGCGCCCACAAGTCCCATTGAAAATGGCCTATGATCTGAATATGCGTGGAGGACCCGGTTTGATCTAGAACAAAGTCAACGTCACAAATGTGTTACCAGAACACACGCCATGACGTACATTCGGGCAAGCAGAACACCTCTTAACTTCGCAAAGAACTTTGAAGGATCATAGTCAAACTCTCGCATAATGTCGCTTGCCGCAACAGAGCTAGAGGTCGCAGAATAAGCCAATATGGTAGATCTCACTCGTTTCTTGATTATCGATGCGCGATTAGTATCATTCGTCTCGTCTTGCGTATGAAGTGTCCCACTGAGAATTGTAGCCGGCCGAGATAATCAATCACATCACTGAAAAGGTCGAGTTCGGCAAGACAACTCACGCGATATATGCCTCAGAACCATCACCCTCCCTTGCAACATCTTTCACGAGCTTGTAGAACCCGAGAAGCTCCTTCGTGATCTTGCCACGACAACAAGAGCATTGTGCTTCGAATTTACTCTGTGCATATCCCCGACCCTCGGGTGCTAGAAAGGCTGATATAATAGTATACCCACAACATCGCGACGCGAATCAACAATACTCACGAACATCTGTCCGGGACTCACAACGCGGACAATGCACCGTCACATTCGTCAATTCTTGTATGGAATCAAATGGATCATATGGTGTCATTGTCTGGTTCTGCCAGAACTGCACTCGGTCGGGGTGTGGGGTAGATGTGAGCAGCAGCTCGGGAGACAACTACGAAAATTTCGATTAATTACGAGTGTCTATCGGAATATGAGCATGTACTCACGAGATGATCTGTTAAATAGTCCGCGTAGCGCTGCAAAGACGAAAGCATCGGGACACGTATGGTGTCTTCAGAATACCAGCTAGCCAAACAAAAAAAAAACGTTATGGACACTCCCAATACTGTCTCGAACACATACATGGGATTCAGAAGGTATGTGTGCCACACCATTACGACATCGATGGGGGGTAATGTTGATTCAACAGTGGCAGGTGCATCACGGATGCTACCACACCATCGCTCGAACCTTTTATAATGAGGATTCATTTCTTCTCTGGGTCTGGCAGTGCTGAAAACTCACCTTTCCACCGCAACACTCAGGAACCACGCCCAACGGGTTTCTGCATCCATGGCACGCACATCAAATGGAAGACGAGAAGGTTCGCCAAATTCTACGTCACGTCGGAGGGTATCGAATGCATCCAAAAGTTGAAGATGTCCTTGGAGGCGTCTGGTGTGTACGAGTGAATATGTTCGGCGTCGGCCAACAAGGTAGATTGTTGGAGGAGAGGCATGGGCTTGTGGTGCACCAGGTTGAGCCTGAGGTGACGGGTTCACGATCCTTGGTGGCATTGCGATATCGTGAGCGATAAGTACTGCGTCACCGAAGGTGTACATATGCTGCAGTTCCAATCCCACCCGATACAGAGTCGATTGTTGTCTGACCCGTCAATTGCCGATGCACAACACATTATAGGTACTGTATACACAGGTTTTTTTACCGCATCGCCGTACCGCTTCCCCGGCGGTGCCACTTCGTGGGGAAAAGGCTAAATAGGGCCAAACTGGCGTAGAATATTCAGGAGGCTGTGAATCCTCTGGTGGCAGGTGACCACCACGCTTCACGGAAAACCTAAAGTTACATTTTTGATTGCGATGTATCACTCAAATGTTGGAAACAGGGACTACGTGTATCAATGGAGATTTTCCTGAAGAATGTCAGAGGCGATTCAGTCCTCCGAGAGCCGGCGGTGCAGAGGTGGCACGGGTTGACTCCATGCATCCTGTGCGGAGCACTTGGGGGCTGCCCCCAGCGTTTCTGCTATCGATTTCATTTCTCTTTCTCCCACTACTAACGAGCCCGAAGAGATGCCACCTGACGCTCTGGGCGACTGTCTGCTGGGATTGCTTCGACCTCAGAAGCACAAATCACCTGCCAGAGACGGTCCAGTACGTAATCACTCTATTGCGGCAGGAATCCGAGCAGTCTCTGGATCGATACTCGCGTCTGGTGCATTTTGGCACATCCCCCCGTTACTCAGTCCTCAAGAGTCCCGCTGGGCCAGCATTTCAGCCACGTATCGCACCGTCTCCGATAGCGCCCAAGCGTATTTACCTGTGGCACAAGCGGTCGTAGATGCGGTCCCTGTTGTTGGCGGGGTCGTCAAGGCTGCCATCGTGGGCCTATTGAGCGTTCTCCAGCTTGTTGATGTGGGTTGACGTCTTTCCCGAGTATCATCACGCTGACGCCGCACTGCCGTCTTCTCGCAGAGATATGTTCAGAACAAGGACGACTTGGAGACGCTCAAGTCCCGGTTGCGCTTGCTCCACACTTTCATAGACAATGCGCCGATTGTTCGACCCACGTTTGAAGGATCTCTGCGACAGTGGTTGCTTGGGTACGTTACTCCTCAGAATATGTTTGACCCTCGACGACATCATTAGCGAGTTGCAAACAGCACAAATCAACCTTGAAAGAATGGAAGAACGGATTCGAGCAGCCCCATCACTTACACAGGACATAGCAAGATGCATCACCGCGATCAATGAAGTTCTCCTTCAATATATGGTAACGGCAATGGCTCCGTTGTGAATTTGTTGACAACTTTTCGTTGTCTTATTAGGCCCTCTCCCAAATGCAACTTCAGAGCGATGTGTTTGATATCAAAACGGTTATAACCGAGCTGAGGCAAATGCAATCGAACGGGCACTCCGTGGCAGTTGTGCAGATACCGGCCACCATATCGCGTGGCTTTGCGACACTAGTGGATGCTACAGGGCGAGAGCACGATCTCCTTCTCGACCAATGCCTGTACTTGGATGTGCGTACCTCTGATATGGCCATGAGGTTTTCCGACATCTGACGCGATGACGTTTTAGCAACTTGACCTCATGCTCCGTGCCAGTATCTATAAGTGCAGGCCAGACGAACGGGAGATACTAGAATGGTATATCCAGAGGAAGAGATATGATTTCGCGCTTTATAGCGGATCCAACGTGATGCAATTGACAAGAAACAGTAATCTCTCCGACTTGCGCCCTGGGACGAAAGTCTTCATGAGGGCCATCGATGAGGTGCCTGTGGTCGACCCAATACTGACAGTGACATACACGTGTCCATGTGGCACCACGAATACCATGACGGTGAGCACTCAGTGTCTCGGCGCTGCATTACGACGGGGTTGCACCATCGTATGGTTCGTTTTCTATCTCTGTTCTTTGCTACTTCTGGTAATGATGATGCACTCCCAGTCGACACTGCGAGCGACGCGTGGAGATCAAACGCGACATTCAAACACAACGAGGTACAGATCGCGCCGTGGATCTCGGCGCTGTACCGAAGAAAGAGTCCAAAGTGCTGATCCGGAATGTCGTCGTGAAAGAAATTGTGCGTGTACGATAACACCGACAATGCGTGCTCAACGTCTCTCCTTTTAGGTCACGGTACGTATGATTGGTATCCCGGCCGCAGTTGCTTACTGTCCACGATGGTCGGTATTGGTACCCAGTCCGTGCGTACCCGCTTCGTCTGGATCGCTCTGTACCCTCCTTACCCGTTCTTGCCTAGAGCGTCCGCCCTCGGTCCCGTCCACCGCTAAAAGGATCGGGGAAGCAACGTGTACCGCAGCCCCCCCAGCGACTGCCTACACCTGGTCGCTCGACGCCCGCGTCCACGATGTGGCAGTGTGCGTTCTGTGTTTGGCTTCATTTCTGTAGTATGGCTGATGGAACGCGGTGCATTAGCAAACGTACCGGCGCACACCCTGCAGCCCGTCGAGTTGGGGATGCGTGCTTCAGTCTTCAACCATAACGGTGGTCCAGCTCCTGGCTGGTCCGGCCTTCGTGCATTGATGGGTTGGTACAACGACGATTATATCACTCCTTGACCTCAAGACTGGCATGCGCCGTAATTGTGTATGCAGTAACACCACGAATGCATGACTAGTACGGGCGGTTCTACTCCAGGGTTATGCACTCGTGAACGGTGTTCTCGGCGAGCGTGATACACGTGAATCCACGTAGATGGGGTGTTAGGTTGGACATATCGCGAACAGAGATCCATCCATGCTGTATGTCAAAAGGCGGGAGTAGCAGACCAACAACACGCTAGCGACTGAGGAGGTTGACGACTTGTACAGCACGAAATTGGCATAGCTGCCATTGCGAGTAGAGGTGTGACATGTTGACCTCGATAGACTCATTGCACCCCGATTCGTCGTCTCGAGTATTCCATGCACAATCATGATAACTAATTGGAGCATCGGCTCGCCTGAACCACATTGTCCATGTCCAGCACACACCAAGTAAAATACAGTGCATTCCTATATAGAAATATGACAACACTTCCCAAACCCGTGGGACTAAACAGCAAGAAATATCACAATACGGATATGCAAAGAATTACACTCACGACTGAAACTGCGGCACTCTCAACGCCGCATGGATCCTCCCCACCCGATGCAACACCACTACACTCGACTCGGCCACATACATCACGCTTGGCTCCGACTTGAGACGCAGGGTTGTCCGTGACGGAGGGTGTGAACGGTCCAACACGATCAAGGACACGGAGGATTACCACTTGGAGGCTTCGTTTCATTCAGAGTTCCGGGGGGAGGCATAGCGAGTAGCGCTTACAGATGAGTTGGTGCATTCTTCTGCGGTGGCATGTAAGCAAGCAATGGTGAAACAACAAAGTACCTCCCACCGTTTTGAGCATGTTGCCTACGCCAAAATCGGCGGATTTTATGTGAAATGCGTCATCTAAAAGAATGCTTTCTGGCTGGAGGTTTCTGGAAGAACGTTAACCGTGCATGAGGAAGCGTAAGCGCGTGTTGGTAGATGGATTCCGGGGCTTGGACCGTTTTCTAGACTTTTGAGCGCGCCTGAATGTGAGGTTGAACAATGTTGCGGTGCTCTAGGTCATCTCCCTCGTGAGGCCTGGGAGCGGGGGTCGAACGGCCTGTGCATGTGAGGGTAGTGAGCTTGAACTGCGAGAACGGAAACGCAAGCTGGGCGTTCTGAGGGCTTATTACCAAGTCGGAGGAAGAGGAGATGACGTGTTCCTGCTGATATCCGCGAGCGTCGGCCTGTGCATCGCAAGTCCAGGTTGAAGTTGACGAAACTCCATCGCTTCCGATTGGCTCCAGTGCCGTTTTTTCCACGCCTCGTCCATGCCCGTCTCCCCAGTGCGTTCACCTTGCCTTCCTGTCCATTCTGCTGCGCTCCTCCGACGGACCTCACCTTCTCCACTACGATCCGCGTCCTGCAGTCGATCTTCGCCTCGTTCGTTTTCATTTCCTCCAGTGCGTTGCACACTCCCTCCAAACCGCCCCAGCGAGCTTTGACCAGCTCGTTATATGCGGGCGCTGTGCACCCAAACAATGATACCCGTGCGGCATGATTGAATGATCGCGAGCGAAAGCGATGGATTAGAATACGTCCGAAAGATGCGCTATTAGGTGGGGATAGATCCTATGATTGATCGGCATTTGAGAAACACAACACGTCCCCGACTCCGCCTTGTCGCCACCTCGTCCCACTGCCGTTCGCCGGAGAGTTCCATCGTTTCTTTTTCCGATCTAGCTCTTGGTCCATGGCGGCCGTCCATCGCACGCGCGACGTGTGACAATGGAACGTGCGGAAGAGTTCGTTGAGCGGCGCACCCGCGCTCCCGACACTCGGCGACGGAGCGTGGGCAATAACAGAGAGCCTAGACGGAGATGTACTGAGAGGTAGAGATAGGATCCGTCTTGCCATCCTTGCTAGACACCGCATTGAATATCATGTCAAACATATCGTCAAACGCCTTCATCTCGTGCGCAGTGATCGGCGCCCGCTGTGATCGTACGCTCGATTTGTGCTACAGGAATGGTTCGTGCTGACCACGCCATCCCTTGTGTCCGGGACGGGAGGTTGCATCGCTGGCATGCGTGCGAGGTGTTCGAACGGAAGGCTGCGGGGAAACGGGGTCGAGTTCGGAGATGTGCTCCCAGGGCGCCTCTGGCGCGGTAGAGATCGAGTCGGTGTCCGCGGGTACTTGGGAGGTAGATGCAACGGTCGGGTTGGAAGTCGTGGACTCAGGACGTGCGGACGAGATGTTGAAAAATAGTACGGCCTCGGTCGCTACGCTGCAAACGACTTAGACAAGCGAGGATCTTGAGCGACTTCCATAACTAATAGCATTAGCATGGAAAGTGTAAACATACATATAAAATAAGGTCACAGATGTTGACAAGGCGCTATAGCCAAGTGGTTACGGCGACAGATTAGAAATCTGTTCCTCTTTGAGGGCGCAGGTTCGAATCCTGCTGGCGTCGGATCTCTTTTTCTACCTTGTGTTTTTTTCCCACTTAAATATCATGAGTACCAGCATAACAGGATTGGAGTGAACAAGTGAGATTTTTATCAGGCCAGCTGTCCCACACTTGTGCTGGATAACAAAACACATTAGGCTTTCTGGTTTTGGTATCCCAATACTATTTATACAAAGTCATCTGACTTGCAAATTAAGTCCCATGGTTATTGAAAGGTGATGATAAACCCATCAAACAGATGGCCCACCCATGAGACCTCCTTGCATTTTTGTTTTCTGAAGGTCTTTTAGATATTACTTACTGTATCTGCAGGCTCAACAACATAGCACTATTACATTGCTTCAACTAAGCACTCATCCTGATAACAATAGTCACTGTCTTCAAGAACTCAGATTGTATAACAATACATATGTATATTCTTGTAAACAAACCAACAAACAAGTTCAAATCATGTATTAAAGAAAAAACTCTTTAGGTGTATGTAATATTGCTTGCCTGCAAATCATTTGTTCATGCATACTGCTACCTATTTTCACAACTCATGATTTTCTTTCTTTATGTCTACTGGCAGTAAAGAAGAAAAGCCATCTACCACTTTCAATGGTGCATGAAACTTAGCTAGAAAGTCTGTCACTGGCTTTGGATCCTTGATTGGGCAGTTCACAAAAGTGAGATTTGTGAGTGCAGGAAAACAAATCTCAGCAAACACATCTATAACCTGTCTTGCATCAAGTATGATGGAAACACACTGCAGGCCTCTACAAGATGTGAGGGATGTTAGTGCTGCCAGGCTGAGTGATGGAGTAGAAGGTGCCTTGAACATTCCAAATAAATATAGCTCTTGGAGATGAGGCCAGTTGCAGACTAGCCCAGCAAGTTCATGGTCATGGATGAAAGTTGGATTATTCCAGTCAATAATCAGACAATGAAGATGTGTAAGGGATGTGATGGAAAGAAGCATGTTATAGAAAAGGTCTGGTCCATCATGAGATGGTTCAAAGATTATAGGAGGTTATTGGACTTCAAGAGACTGAAGTGAATGCATGTGTGATGAGAAAGGTATTGTTGTAAATAAGGTGGATGCCTCCATAGCAATGATTTGATGAAAGCCAATCCAAAGAGTTAAACTGTGAAATGCTTGCCCATGGCTTTGCAAGAGTTTTGTGATGACATTAAGATGATTTCCCAATATCAAAGGCAAGTTTGTCACATTAGGAAATAGTGTCTTTGTTAATTCAGAGAAGAGTTTGTCTGTATACTCTGTTTTGGATGGGAGGGTCAATGAAGCAGCATGAAGTGTGGAAGATGTTGCAAGGTGTTTGACAGCAACACTATCTATGGGACATGAGATCTCAACTTGTTCCCAGTCTACACATCTACAAAGGGTTTGAGAGAAGGATTCCATGGGAATATCCATGTTATGGAGGCAAGGATATCTTAGAGTATTAATGTGAAATTTGATTGACTTTAAATTTGAATAGTGTCTTGGATAGTCCTTTAAAGGAGACAGAGACTTAACGTCGTAAATGCTATAAAAAGTCAATTCTGGAGTGTTGATATTAGGTGTAAGTGATGGCAGAAGAGTGATGAAGGTGTTCATGTCCATGATAAGCTTGTGATTCCACTTGAGCACTTTCAAGTTGGGTAGGACAAGATGTGTCAACTATAGAAATTCTTTGCCATTGCATGTTCTAGGTTCAAGTCTTTGTATATGAGGCAAATACCTATTGGTAATGCACCACTTGTCAGCAGTAGAACTCAAGCCTGTGAATGCTGTAAAACTGGATTATGCTATGAATGACAATCCACTGGCAGTATCATACCTTGATCTGATTTTTATTGGAAAAATTCCAAACAAGAGGATGTAGTGAGTCCAAACACTACCACAGATACTCAAGGGAGGGTTTTGAGAATGCATGACATGTTTGAGCAAGTACAGCAAGTGTTTTTTTGTTGTTCTTTAGGTTTGGAAGATAGTGTGAGGCAGTCTAGGATGCAGAGAAATAACTCAGGAATGAGTAATGGGTTCATATCATGCCCTGTAGCATAAATAAGAGGCCACAACCTTAAAAATGAAAGTCCCCTCCATACCCCTAAATGATTTAGGGGATTTTTACCCCAAATCTAGATGCATAGCACAGTGGCTGTACATGATGGAAGCATCCAAAGTAGCAATGCAAGACTTCATCCCAAGTACAGTAAAAGTAGATTTGCAATGAGCTGTGCACAACATGAAAACCTGTAATTATGACACTTAATGCACAGCTTCTACTATGGGTGGACAATTAAGGGGAATATTTCCATTGAGACCAGGGCAAAAATGTGTCAGAGTAATGACAAAAGAAGGGTCAGTAGGAAGGGAAAAGAAAGGGTAACCTTCGACCGGGGAGTAGCCAATGCATCGGGTATGAACCACGAGTATGGAGAGGGATCACCTTCTATTTCGAGACTTGGATACACGCAGTTTTGGTGAGCTGGGGAGACTCGCGCCTCGCCCATGCACAGGGACGTAGTCAGCGTCCGTTTCGCCGCAATTGAGGTGCAGTAACAGGTTATAGACAAACATCTGCTCAAATCTACGGACCCATCCCAGTCAGTTCGACATGTTCGGCACACCAGACGACATGAATACGCACTGCGCATTTGTAAACACGATCTGCATCGAATCTGAGTTGCATCGTAGCAAATTCGGAGCCATGACCAACGCCATGTTCGCAGCCGTCATCTTGGTATTTGCCAAAACCTTCTCCTCCAGGAACAATTGTAAGAAACTAATGATGAAGAGTACCACCCGTCGATTGATCGTTGGCAGCCGTCGGACGATCGCTATACATGACGTGGGGTCCGCGGCCGCGGTGACACAGTCATTGTACAGTTCTTCGGGAACAAGCGGGTCCATGAGCTCGCGGAGCCAGAGTTTGAGTAGTGACGCCAGGACATGTGCATCATCGACGTTCTCGAGCGTGTAATAACCCCTGTCGATTCTGATCTTGAGCTCTGAAACGAGATCGCTGTCGCCTGGCACTCGAAAGATCCCTTCGCATTTCGTACCGCCCAATGCGAGGATACCGTCCGCGAGGAATGGGAGGATGATCGGCGTCTTCTCGCTGGGGTAATTGCGTTCTTGAAGACGCATAACCGCGTCCAACGATTCTCCAAAGGTGGACGGGTTGAATGCTGCATCCGATGCAGTCTCGATCTCCGCAACAGACGGTGGCTTTCCTCTCGGACCCTTCTTCGAAATGGCAGATAATCGACGCAAACAATGCTTCGCCATGACGTCCACGCGGCCCTCGGACTGGGATATCCGTTGTTGGATGAAGGAACGTAGGTACGCCTCAAAGTTTTTGGATGGCGGAAATGCGATCAGCAGGACACAGAGCATCTGCCATCCCTTGAAAACGCTCTCGGCGTTGGGATTGCCGCTCAACTGCTTCATCAACTGGCAGTAAATCTCGTCCCTCAGCTCTCCATGCGCAAGCCCTTCTCCCAATAACCATCGCTCTTCCTCGAGGAGGCCTACAGTAGGAAGCGAACTCGTCGATCCATTGTGTACGGGTGGTGCAGGTATGCCGGCCAGCTTTTCCCGTTCACGGTCACCCATGATGTGTTGGATCACCTTGAAAATTTTGACCGCATCCGTCTTCAGCGGACGGTTCAGCGTAAGCAGAGGTGAAGAAAGGGGTCCCTTTTGCCATATCATCATTTGTGCTACTGGCACTTTACGGCGAAATATGAATCCTCTACGATGCGTCGAAAAGTATTGCCTGGCATAGTCCGATTCTACAAATTGTTGAATATCGGAAGCGAGGTCTTGAGGAAGCACAGGATATGTCCTGAGAGGCAATTGTCAACCAACCCGACCCTGGCGAAGCATAGGGATACAGACCCTGACGCAAGCGTGGCTGTAGGCTGAAGGTGGATAGAAGATGCGGGGCTTCCCGAGGAGGCAACAGGGATGGGCTTGCCGGTGGACCTATTCTTGAGCGGGCTCATCTCCAACGAAGCCTCTGTCAAAACTAATTAGGATAACCCTATCTGTCACAGAATGGAACTCACCTTCGTTGGGGATGGGGCTACTGATGGTTTTGCCATTCACAGTCGGTGGCGTTGAAGTGCTCCGTGTCATCCAGAAGGCCCCATGTGTCGTGTATAAGCTCTTCGTCGGAGATTGGGTGACGTCACGCTTCTCCTTGGACCTTGAACTCGAACTGCTCGTACTTGGTCGTGGTTTGCTCTCTTCAGCACCCGGACGCAGCGCCGCGGGATGACCATGCTCCGACGCCGACCGCCTCTCCGACAACGACAGCATCTCCACGGCAGCATTCAAACTTTGGGGTTGTGGTGACCTATATGGCACATAAGAAGAGGACTTGGATCTCGATCGCGATGGCGACACGTCCTCGGTATCGCTGGCGACACCATTGTTCGCGCCATTTTGCCGTTGATTCTCTTCCTTGGGACTCGACTTGCCATTTGCAGAACCCAGTGATATCGACTTACGTGAAGCGGGGGTAGAAGGCTCTGATGCGTATGGAGATGCTGGAATCGGAGGGAGATTGGTGTGTAATCCGTTCGACCAACCACGAGACGACCCGTTTGGCTGGCCTTGTTGGTCATTTGTAAAGGAGCGTCGGACAGGAGGGGATTGTTGGGGTGGTTTCTTGGCAGGAGGGCTCGCACTCGTTGTCAGGGTAATGCGACCGGGGGAACTACGTGCGGACGCGTACGAAGGCCGTGGTTGAAGATCAGCGTTCCTCGATCGAGGTGAGACATGACGGACATCCTTGTCAGCCCCGCCGGTCTGGACTCGGGGCTTCCGATGGGCATGGCGATCGGGTGTGGCGGCCGGGTTGCCAGTAGACGCCTTTCTACGTATGCCGGTCTGGGAGAGACGACGACCGAGCGCTGTTTGCTAATACACCGGGGTTAGCGTGGGTTGTCGGTGAGGAAGATGAGGCCGCGTTACTTGGATGACAGTCAGGGGAATGACAAAACCATCCGGGCGTTCCCAGACAGTCTCCCCTGTTTTGGTTTGATAGTAGTATGGTATTCCGCCGCGAGACTCGTCGCTGAGCTCCCACCACTCGCCATCCTCGCTGGGAGGAAGACTAGATATAAAACTTAGAAAGAGGATCTCAAATTCGGAAAGAAACGACTAACACAAAGGTGCCCACTGGAGGGTCCCAGCTGACCTGGCCTGTCGCTGGACATGCAAAGAATGTCGTGCTAGTCTTTTAAAGCATCACAGCGTTCGTACCGGTCATCGACGGCATACAAGGAGACGAGACGCACCTGTGGATCGACCAAGGTGACCCAAAAGTTTGCGCCCCACTTTGAGCTATCTGGGTCCACTGGTGAAGTAAACGTTCCTGATGGGCGTGGACTTCGGAGCGGTTCGCCATTCACGTTCACCTGGGGCACTGTTACCACAGGCTGGTCTGAGGAAGTGCCGTTTGGGGTGGGTTTGGTCGGGTTTGAGGTAGAGTCGAGTGGCGTCGCTGGGGGAGTCGAAGCAGGTGCGGTATGATCGAGCGGCTTATCGGCTTCGGCGGTGGCCATTTCGTCTGGTTTTTGGCTTTGGAGGGGAGAAAAAGGGAGACTTGGAAACGTAAAATACAAGCAAAGATCTTCTTCGAATGGATGGCGTCAATGTACCGAGCCCACGTCGGACTCGAGATTGACACTAAAACGCCAAACTCAAACGTTGAAAATTTGCAGTCGCGAAGGTGAGTTTTGGATACAGATTGACCTCCCTGAGGTTCACACTTCAAAGACGACCTTCCCGTAATCCTATTTGGTAACTATATCTTCGCTTATTCGGTTAGCTCCAGTCCTGAGTCCTGACCGTGGACACCAGGTTCTTGTTTACCAGTGAGACTGGCAGTCGTTGGTAGGCATTCGAGGCACATCTAGGTCTAGTAGGTCCGAGTCGCCTTCTCTACTCTCCCTATCAAGCTTGATTGACGTGCTACTAAAATGAAAAGGTGCGCGATTGCCGTTGCCGACAGAGACAGCTGCATCTCGACAGGTGGGTTCCTAACTATATCATCGCTTTGCCTGTTTCTTCTTTGCATTTTCTACAAACTTGTTCAGCACGTCCACGTCCGCCTGGTCCCCTTCCAATGACTCTTCAACCCGCTCGTATAGTCTCGCGAGTCCTCGATAAATCGCTCCTTCTTTTCCTCTTACGAATTCCCCAATCTCTTCCATCTCTCCCACCCACCGATATGCTTTCGGAAGCATCGGCGGTACGGCCTTTACTAACCGGTCAAGCACCCCGGGCTGCGAGAGGCTCAACTCGTGGATCAGCGCTTCCGCAGTCGCTGGTGATGCTGCGTGCGCAGCTAGTGCGAGCGTCAAATCGCACCCTCTAGTCATCATCCACTTTGCACTTACCCAATATCATCGCCGTGTACAGTCCGACCGTTCCCTTACTAATTCCCTGCATAATCTGTTCAAATTTTGTCTCCGAAACAGAAAGGTCGCATACCGCATACGACATTTTAAGCGCACTGGCGTCTCCCACACCTGCCCCCTCCCCCGTCAACGGCGAGACCTTTAGTCCATACTTTGAGAGCGCCGCGAAGCTGTCGAGTATACCTCTGTCCTCGACTGCAGCCGATGCGTAGAACGTGGGATCGTATTCGTCTCTCGGCGGGCCCCCAATAATTCCTGCATCGACAAACTTGATTCCTGTCCCCACGAAGATTCCCGCGATCCGTTTCATCGTCTCCGGACTGACAGCATTGCAATCTACAAACACCAAGGGCTCGATGCTGGCTTGCCTGCCGCGATTCGCTGCCGCATCCCGGACCCTCCCGGCGAATGAGGCGGCGTCCCGAGGGGGAACGATACTCAGTATCCAGTTGGCTCGGACGACAATCTCACCCAAAGGTGCATCAAGCAGCCCTGCTTCCTGGGCACGTTGACGCGTGGCCTCGGAGCGGCCATCTAAATCAGTGTACACGGTGCAACCGGCCCTGGCGAGCTTCTTTGCTATTGCGGAACCCATTGCCCCGGCTGCGACGATTGCGATCCGAGGAAGTGCGGTTCCGTCCATGGTGTATCGTGGTGGGAGATGTCGATAGAGGAAGCTCCGGTGATTATAGATAGACCCTGTCACTCATGTCATTTAGGTCGCACTATTTTGAGCATCCGTCATGGTTTCACAGACTGGAATGTCAACCTTATAGGGGAATCGATTCAAAGTCCATGGGTGCAGTGTGGGCAAGAATCTAGATCGCTTGTGGCGCGCACGAGGACAACCTCAGGTAGAAAACCCTGCTGAGAACAAGGCCTAATCAGGGCGTGTGATGATCATTTTCTGGTTGATATATAGTATTGTAGCGTTCGTACTCTTAATACTGAGTGACTCGGAGTTTGCTTTGCTTTGGTACCTTCTCTAATGACCGCCGAGTGTAAACAACCAAGCATGTGCGTATTCCAGGTGGGAAACCCTAGTGGTTCGCGCGCTCCGGACTGCCCTGGGTAGACACGTCGCTGAACTTGTTCCAGCGGGCGACGATGTTACGAGAGTCTTCCGCGGAGCGCTTGCCCCCCGCAGCTTACTGCCTTGCACGATTCGAAAACTGACGTCATTTGACTGAAGCATGAGTGACAATGCCCAGCTACTACAATTAAGTGCCCGGAAGTGATCGGCCTCGGGCAGAGCCGAAAGTCTTATAACTGAGGTACCTTCTTTGTTTGTTACAGTATACTGGCACTTCCATTATACGTATGTATGAACGCCGCCGAATTCCGGCCAAGTGCGCTGAAATGGAAGAAGTGCCAGTGCTCTTAATGGAATGATCCAAGGCCTTGCGGCCAGTCGGATTACTTCGGAGCGGTTCATCGTTCCCAGTTGAGCTATCTTTCGTGAGGTAGGGAGACTTATTAATATGCTGATAACTGCAAGTCGCAAGTAAAAAGAGCTGGATTATGGGTCTTGAATAAAACCAGTGCATTTCGGTTCTGAGGATAGTGTCGATCTTGATTAGTAATTGGTATCACGGAATCATAAAATATTCGCCAAGTATGTCAGGATGGCATTATCGGTTTCCGCCGGACACCGTAACGGTGAGAGCCTCTCGGGCGTCCGTTCCACAGCAGGCGACCACGCGTTTTAAAGCAACGTGGGCTCAAAGTCAAGCCGTTTCAGGGCTCTGGCGCGTATCGAGTTACATCGCCAAGGTTGTCCCTTCTCATCCATGGTTAACACTGTCACTCAATATTTTTTTTCATGAACAACACCGCAGGTCGCACACCGCGTTTTTCTTGACTCTCACGCAACATACCGAGAAGTCCAGAATCATGATGCGCCAGCTGAACACCCTGTGTTCACAGAGGCACATGTGCCCTAAGTACGTCAATGTCACTCCATTCAACTCTTTTGTACGACATCGCACAGGTGAGTCTCCACAACGCATGCTATCATTTATCTTGTTTCACTTCGTTCTCATACTTTTTCCCGCTTCAAAAGCTCACAAGGCTGCCTCGCCGTTTGCGTTCGTGTTTGATATCGTCCGTGACATATTCAGGTTCCTTGGGGTCCGAACATGATGTCGATTGACTGACCACTCCTGTGGCTCAGGATGGCGTCCTCATTCGCGGTGACAACGCCCTACCAGCTGCCAGGCGCGCATTGTCAATCCTGGAGGGTAACAACAAATTGGGAATGTATGTTTTTTTTCCACCCCACTCTCCCGAACGTGTTCTGAACCCCCTTCCAAAGCAAAATACCTTACCTCTTAGTAAAGTCACCTCATGTTTTCCACTTCCCATCAAACTCAATTATCTTGCAGCTAACTAACGGCGGTGGCGTGAGCGAGTCAGCGCGGTGCCACAAACTCGGTCAACAGCTGGGAATCAAAGTGAGATCCGCGGTGCTAGATGAGCTGTGCCATTCACTGAGAAATGTTTCGCACAGATCGATCCTCAGCGCTATATACAGGCTCACACTGTACTGAAGTCTGTCGTTCACCGGTACGCTAACTTACCGGTGTTGGTACTCGGCGGCGAGGGCGACACCGTGCGTCAAGTTGCCGAGGGGTAATGTTTCCCCTTCCGTAATGCCAACGTCAGATCTCTGATCTCGAAACCAGTTATGGCTTCAGGGAAATGTACACCACCCTCGACGTGCTTGCTTGGAACAAGTCGTAAGTCACTCGCCGTAGTTCGGTTCCCAGCGGTTTTCTCAAACAGGTAACAGCGTGTGGCCTTATCACAGTCTTACGGCTGAAGAGCGGGATTCAGTCAAGGTTAGTCCGCTTGTTGGTTGCTCCGATCAATCCTTTCAATCATGCGAAATCTTGTTCATTTAGATAACTAATTTCTCCGAAACCCGCATCGCCGCTATCATTGTATTTCATGATCCACGAAACTGGGCCCTTGATATTCAAGTGATGTGCGATTTGATCCAATCAGGCGGCGTAGTTGGCGGTCCCTGCTTACCAGATCAAACGGGGAGGGTGGTCGACCTCGTTTTTTGCAATCCAGATCTTATATGGAAATCCGAATTTGATAGACCCCGACTCGGCCAGGGCGCGTTCAAAGATGCATTTCAAGCTGTCTTCAAGGTAACAGGGTTCTATCTGTATCCCCCAGAGACAATGACCGATGCAATACCCCCGTAGTCGCTTAGCGGAGCGCCATATCCGTATACTCAATATGGCAAGCCCACGGAAGCGACTTACAAATTCGCGGAGCAGGTGTTGTGGGGGCAACTGTCGGAAAAATCCTGTGTTGGCTCGGTGTTCGTAGCAAGAAAAAATCTATTTGTTACTGCCATGAGCTGACAATTGCATAATTTGTTCGACAGGTACATGGTAGGAGGTAGGTTGCGGAGTCCGCCACACGGGTGGCGGCGAATTCATGTTTTGCTCCTCAGACAATCCAGAATCCGACATTGCAGGGGCGAATGCGGCACGTTGGAAGTCTATTCTGGTCAGGACGGGTGTTTACGACCCTCGTCAGGGACCGCCAAGCCACCGCCCAACACACGAGGTCGAGGACGTGGAGCAAGCTGTGCAGTGGGCACTTGAGCAGGAGTTTCAGCCGTAAACATGAAGGCGGCGAAGAGAGGCAGAAGACCGTGGCGCAGCGCGGAGGTTTTGAATGGATGGATATGGAAATTGAGTGTCGGCAATACCTGGTAACTTAGACGTAACCGTGGCCATGGTTGGCAGCATGCGCGCATGAGCAAATACTACTATGCTTGATTCAGGAGTGGTCGGACAGGTATTTGATCTCGGGGCTGTCCGGCGTGTCGATCAGCACGCTCCACGATCTGAGCGGCCAGGTTGGTTTTGTGCTTGTTTTATTTTGTATTCGTCTCACACGCGGTCTTTTAAAGTTGTGGAAGGAGACAGGATCTCATATTGGTCAGCTCATCACAAGGGCATGTTGTCGGCGAGCGGCCACGCAGTGATCGCGCCTTGCAGGCTCAACGGACTCGATGGTGACACGGCAGAGAAACATAAGATGGTGTTCGGGTAAGAATTTCACCTCAACTTTAATTGCATCTCTTCGATAACACACATGAGATCGGTTTTTGTTATCGTTTCCTTTCCGGGTAGATTAATAGCAAAATCACATCAGGTTCGTATTATAGCCTCGGTCATTGCAGATGCAGCTATTCACCATCGGAGTTGCACCGTCCAAAAGAGATTGTCAATCCCATGTATAAAGCGTTTCCAGTTTGAATATGTCCACCGATTGACTTTCGAGTGCTCAACGCTCCCCCCTCCTTTCCATCATGGCCTCGGGCTCGTCCTCTTCCCGTCATCGCGCAGATCCCACCGCATTGTCTGTCACGGTACCGCAAGCTCGGACTGTCGTCGAGTACAGAAAAGACGGTGCGGTGTCGAAGATGCGCTCCCACAAGGGGAATATACCTGTCCTTCCTCAGACGAAGCTCTGTCCTCATTGTCCCGCCAAATTCACTCGCACGACGCATCTCAATCGCCACTTGCGTACCCGTAAGTCTTCGTGATGGTCCCTTCCGAACTGCGACGTCAAACCTTACACGCGCACACCTACAGACACTGGAGACCGATCCCATCGGTGCGATGTAAGCATACCGGAAAAACATTTCTTCGCCTGCATGTTAATGGACTGAACCCTAACAGACCTGTGATGCGCAGTTCACACGCAGCGATTTGTTAACCCGGCACAAGAAGACATGTGGTGATTCGTAGGTGTTCTCGTTCTTCCCGTTATCTCCTCCCCTCTCGCCCGTGGGCGCGCCCCTTTTCTCCCAGCTCGATCTCACCCATGGTTCTAGATCCCATGCCAACCGCACGAGGCGACGGTCTTGTCAAGCTTGTGCGGACTCGAAAGTGAAGTGTGATTTGCAACGGCCATGCAGCAAATGCCTGGCACGTGGGAAAGAATGCGTGTTTGTCATTCGCTCTACAAGGTCGTCCCATTGCGGCTTGGTGCAAGCCACGACCGTCGAGCGAACCTCGGAGTCTGAAGATCCGGCACCGGTGCTAATCTCGCCAACGCCTCACCGTTCGTCTTCGCCGTCTCCGAAGCCATACATTCCCGCGGATCATCTGGCAATCGACGAACAGGCCGGCGAGGAGGACTGCCATTGGGGGGCCGCACCAGGATCCGGTGCGAACTCGGACGCAGTCTCTGCCCATTCGTCGTCGGACTGTTTTTGCTCGGGCTCAGCGAGCGACACAGGATCTCCAGGGGCTGTCCCTTCCCAAGGTTCTCTTTCGACGTTCTTTTCTGGGGATCTCCTCGATCCATTTATCGTATACCCAAGCTATAATAGTGCTACAGTCTCCGCTGATCATGCACATTCCCCAAACGACCCAGGCGTTCCCTCTCCAATTTCCGCCGTAAATGATCCAACCTCATTTACTACTCAAGGCGTAGAAGCGCAACATCCGTTCCATGCTTCCGGCGAATCCGTGTATTATGCCCCATCGTCTGCTCAGCAAGTACAAGACGTAATTTCCAAGGACCATGTCAACTTTCAGCGTCAGCGATATGCTCAAGATCACTTTATGCCTTCGTTTACTGGTTCGATCCATAATTTCAAACAGCAGAATTTGACCGAGGAACATCAACATTGTAAGTCTGGCTCAGATTTTCGTTTGTCAGGTTATTTTGAAACATGTGCCTGAGTCACATTGTTATCAGATGTCTTTGATCCGTCACCTGCTCACGGCCGAAGCCGAATCAGAACGGCTGGACCATATCAGGCATATGGGAGCGCCAGACGTGCACTGCGAGATGGTCAATTAGGCAATCAGCTTCATCTCACGTTCGTTGATACTCTCGACGGAGATTATTACGGGCGAAATTGTAAGGCTCGGATATCGACCAGCTGATGACGCTTTGACCCACCTGTTTTGCCCCTAGGCGAGAAGACCGGCCGGGTTAGCGCTGTCCCTAGCCACCACTGGCCCGCAGTACCTTTGGAAAACGATGCGTTCGATACGCTGCCAAGGTTCGGTACGCAGTATTTCCGTCTTTCTTTCGCTCGCACGGGTGACAAACGGCAACAGGTTCGGATGACCAACGATACCGTGCGACATTTGCAGAATGTGCTGTCGACGCCCTTCAATGGAATGGAACACATATCGCACGACGCCAGGTGATAGACCCTGCGTGAATACCCTAAAACCAGCTTAATCTGCCTTTACTTGTCCTTTTCTTTTCCTGTTTCGTCCTTGCCCCACGGGCTGTAGCACAAGAAACTACTTATATCCCATACGTACCGATAGGATTGTCATCTTTTTTTACCCGTCTCACATGGTGTGAACGTACCTGTGGCCCATATCCATGCGTCTAAAACGCTGAATTCACAACCATCTGCGATGGCTGGCAGGGCCGAACGGCGCGCTGAATCTTCGGCGTTAAGAAGGGTGAACTTACCCGTGCATGCCGGGAAAAACAAGAAGAGAAACAAGAAGCCATTGGTAGACGTGTGGCACCTGAGAGGCCGGCTCAACTTACCCATGCGGGTCAGAACGTCCTTTTATATAGGTGACTTCCAGCGAGGCTGGTCGGAGGCTTAAGTGGGTGATTGAAACTAGCCGCCGCCTGGTGCTGCAGCAGCCAAAGTGGAGTCTACTCTGCGAGTGGGTCTGTGGCCCCCTCCGAGTCGTACATACAAGTTGGTAGTAGCTGAAGGACCGTCCCGAGTTCTTCTCCCGCGAGCCGCTGTCGGCCTCCTTCCTCTTTCGGATGCCACGGGCGGTGGCTCGGCAGTAGCGACCAGAGACAAACCGCACGCCCAACGTCGCCGTACGCCGATGCTCCCGACGCCCGTTCAGAGCTCTGCCTCGACCGCCCGACGTGGCTCGTTCCAGTATCCCCACAAGGGGAGCCCACGCTCGTTCGACGTGCGCGCCGTCCTCCGGTTTCTCGCCGGGCGCTCGCGCCTCACCAACCTGAGCGTATTGCTCCTCGTCGGCCTGGGCTGTCTATCCCTCTTTTACAATCTCGCTTTCGTTTTTTCGTCCTCCTCGACCTACGCGTACGCGTCAGGCGTCGGTCTCGTGGGCTATGCGCCGCCTGGGAGCATCCTCGCGACCATCCAGCGCGACGAGTCGTTGGAACGGCTGTCTCACCTCGTCATCGTGCCTGGACACGCTATCTGGTCTGGTTCGACACCGGAAGAGGTCTTTGACGAGGAACGGTGGACGTTGGAAGATTATCAAAAAGGTGGTGGCAGAGTGTCTGCGTTCGTCGATCACATCAAACATGGGTGCGCGCGTTCGTTGGCCGCGTGTGCCTGAAATTACTTTTGGGCGTGCGCTCACGAGACGAGAAGCTGATGTCTCCTTTTTTGAACAATAAACCGTTGGCAGAGTTCGCGTGGTGTTGGAAGACCAAGATGCGCTGCTGGTGTTTAGCGGGTAAGGATGTTGCGCAACACGTTTCGTTCACCGTGCGATCAACCGCGCTGACCCATTGGCTTATCTGCGCAGTGGTCAAACTAGGCTTCAATCGACGACGACGGAAGCGGAGTCTTACATGCGACTCGCGCTGAGCATGGATCTGTTTCGTACCGCTGTGACGTCCGGGGTCAGGACCCCATTTTCGCGAGCCACGACGGAGACGTATGCCCTCGATTCGTATCAAAATATATTGTTCTCTGTCGCACGGTTTCACGAGGTCACCGGAAGATACCCATCTCAAATTACCGTCGTTGGCTACGGGATGAAACGACGACGGTTCGAGGAGCTTCATCGAGCCGCAATCAGGTTCCCCGCCCAACTCTTCGAGTATATTGGGCTCGAGCCGCTCGCTACACATGATGAAGCCATCAAGGCTCGCGAAGGCGAGGTAAGGGTTGAACTGCGACCATCCTAGGGATTCACACTGATTCCAACACGACTGCGATCCCATAAAGCTCAAATATGGCTACCAGCCATATTCTCTCGACATATACGGATGTCATGGCTTTCTCCTTTCCAAGAGGCGGGGTAGGAATCCTTTCATACGATTTCATTCTTACCACGCATCCGCGCCGGAACTGCGTGGTTTGCTAGAGTGGTGTCCGGATGATCCTAAACAAACGTACCAGGGTCCCCTACCCTGGGACGTGTTCGGGTAAATATGGCAAGAACCCTTTCACGACGTACCATCATCTCATACATAGATAACGCCCTCCAAATAAACGTAATTTTATTTGCAGCCCGCATAGTGTTGCATGGCGTTTGCCATGTGGGAACAACCTTGGGTCTCGCCAGGGCGCTGTTTGGACAAGGTTTAGGCCATCAAGCCGCATCCAGATTTGGTCACCCCGGCAATTGTCGGCCAGAACAGGTACATCCCGGCGAAAGCATGTCGCTAACATATATCTGCGGGCTGTGTGGACGATCAAAATGGGTGATTATAAATGTGACCAACTGACTGTAGCCGGAGGTCCTAGGCCTTCTCGCTGTGATTTTCACTGGCGCGAGTCGCCGAAGATCGCCGTGCGCCGTCTGTTGATCTCATGGACAGCGCACAGGGTGTCGGAACTTTGAACACCATGCCTGGCCTAAATGTGCGCCAATGTCACGGTGTCAAGGGCTGCTTCATTATGATTTCATCACGTCCGCAGTTGTCTGCTGCCTCCCCCCTTCTTCTGATGGGCACTGGACTGTTTGCATAAAGTGCGCCACCTATGAACATCTTCTGTTCGCATCACGGCGCGTAGCTTGATGCCCTGAGGCAGGCAGACTGTTGTAGGATTACCTACTGACGTTCACAAACCTATCGGACTAGGGCGACTACCTGTCCCTCGCTTTCATCTCCGGATCGTGCGAAGCATTTGCGAGGGTAGACGAGGTTAGGGTGGTTCTGGCTGCCTTGCAGACCGCCACCGATCTGTCTCCAGAAACAGCTAACGGGTTCATTATGATGACAGACGTGCATGCAAGTAATCGAAAGCAAGGATGCATGTTGGCAGTCCTTCTGGCCTCTGTAATTTCCTTGGCTGTGGTGCTGGGGGATCCGCTCTTCTGCGGTCACCTTGAGACTTCCTTGCGGTTCGTCTTCATCGGACGTTTGGACGCTGTGGCTTCCTCAATTAATGGAAGATGCCTGCCCATTGACCTGGGCCTAGTATGCATTCCCGCCCACATTTCCAACCGACTAATAGAGAAAAAACTATTCATGACAGGCTGTTCGTTGCCGTTATTTCATCATTCACTGTGCATTGTCTGGGCTCGGGTTCAGGCGAGGAAAGGTCAGACATGCTCTATTTCAACATGGTCGTTGGTGGCTCACGGAAATGAAATGAACAAAATTTTTCCTGTATTGTCAACACAGGACTACGCAACGTTCAACGACGAGTCCGAACACCGATCGCATTGGAGGGGTAAAGCGGGCCCCATAGCAGAACTAGAACGCTAGCACGAAAAAACAGCGTCCTCGTTTCGAGGTTCCGTGTGTGTGTGCCGTTCGACGGGCTCCACCATCGTCATCACCACCCGTGATCGTTATCAATGACAACCACAGAATGATCCAACCGGATTTGGTTCCGTTCAGGCGGTGCAGCGTACCGGATTGGCCTGTCTGGCGCGTTGGCGGAGACCCGGCTGGCCGGATCTCGCCTTTTTGTCGAAAAGGGGGGTGAATTTTCCATTTGCGTCTCATTGCACCGCAGTTGCACGGCGCTTTTTGACTGCGGGCTCCATTTGAGATGCGGTCGTGGCATCCATGTGTCTTGCGTGTGTGTGCATATTTTGGGTCGCTATCCAGAAAGGTGCAAAGAGTGTCTTCTTAACGTTCTTTCGGCCTCCGTGGCCGTTAGGTCGTTGCCGTGTCGGAGCCAACGCATTGGAAAAAAGAGATGTGGAGTGGATTTGATGGTTCGCGATTAGGGAGATTTGATGCTTGTGCGTGGCGGACATGGACAAAAGGGATGAATGATTGGGTGCCGCTGGAAGTGCTTGAACCTGTGATGCGCTTCGATCATGCTTTTCTCCGACTGGCATATGCTCGATATCCCCGGAAGATGCCCTTGGACATCTTTGGAAGGCTCTAAGACCGAACGATAGCGTGAACGCAGTACGTGATTATGTCGTCCTGGTCGTCTCACCTTGTCCCGCCCAGCCTCCCACGACGCCTCAGATCGGGACCAGGGTGTACGGGTGACAATGAGTATCAGTGCGAGCCGAGAGCAACTGGATAGAGATGGTTGATGAGAGATGGCCTGAAGAGGATGTTCAATGGGCCACTCAGGTTCGGAACGTGAGATGGCCCTCCCGAGTGACCCTTTGACTGAGGTCGAGTTATGGCATCATTCTGATGTAGCGAACGGTGCACCGAATACGGAACTTTTCTGTGGGATCTAGTGCCCGACGTTCGGTTTCCCATGGATTCTCGAATATTGCATTTTCTGATGCTGAGGTTGATCAACGTCGCTTGAAGAGTATGTGCTAGTGCTGGAGCGGCGTTAGGATTAGGACACTGATAACGACATCGCTTATTTACATGAACCCGTTGAGCCGGTAACCCCGGTTTCCCTCAACTCCCTCAACTCGACAAGACTCGACGGATAACGCTGGTTGTGGGGTATAAACGTCAGCTCGTACATATCGCGATGCGTCCGACGTGACTAAGGGAAATTACACCACCAGCATCGAGGCCATTTAATGTGGAGAATATGCGCCTCCAAAAATGCCTTGGAGATCGGATGAGGATAGGGTTTACGAGTGACCCAACTAAATTGATTGATTTGTCCGTTGACACCTTCGCAGCATTCTGATCCGGGTGGCAAGGCCGATTGCGTCGTTATGGCGGTGAACGGAGGGAATCTGGGATGTTGTGACTATAAAAATTTTGGGGGGTTCGCTGGGTGGGCCGCGCAGCCGTAACTCGCGTCAGTTGCGCCAACGGTGTAGACTTAACCGAGGGAGTTCAGCGTACATCCGAGTTGTGCGATGCCTAACAAATTTTGAATAATTATTTAGGAGCGCGAATACAGATAAACCGAGGGGAAGTAACAAGCGATGTATTGTCGTCTTCGAGATTTCTCCGAGATAAATCACCCTGGCTTCGCTTCTTTCCGAACGCATCGCTGGCGCGTTGCACGTGTTTTGGGAGGGTTGCAGGGAAAGACGGCTGGATCTCAACTCGAGGACGGCTTTCGGGCGCTACCCGGGCCTGTGGACAACGTGGGTCCTGCACGCAGTGTTGTTTGCCTTACTCAGAGTGTTAGACGCCCGAGCCTCGCTCCGCCAAAACGGGCCTCTAAGTGCATCACAATCGACCAGAGTGGTCAAGAGGCCTGCCAGCCCGTCTGCGGAGGTGCACTGGCCCGGATGAGAGTATGAGGAACGTCACAACTTGAAACATCAGCGATAGGCAGGAGTTCCTGTGTATTTTTGGTTTTGCAACTGAGTCGTCCGGGGGGCTTGGGAATAACCGGCACTATCGCAGCATTGCTTGCTCGTATTATAGCTTCGACAACAGACTATAATTAGGGCAGTACTAGTTACTAGCCCGTTCGATAATGTGGTTAGGGACATTTCATCAAGTGTTTGATGTAAGCTTACTATGCCAGAACAATTTTAGCTGATTTGAACAGACATTATTTCCTGAAAATCAGAATTATTCGTCAGATTTACTGATGGAGGATGGGAGTCAACGGGCGTCGCGTGGCCACTAACAGCACTGGAATTCGTGTGAGTAACGAAGTTACATGCTAATTATCTCGATTAGGCATGTGTGCGGATTCGCGGAGCCAGAAGTTTGCCATGAGTCTATTACCTTGAGCAAGCACAACTAGGTTTCATGACAGCCTCCACTCTGCTCCGGACAGCATTGGCGTCCTCGGAAGCGTGTTTTTCTTCTCGCCATATCCATACGACATCCGCTGTGTTGTCCGTCGGTGGAAGGAGGATACCACGCAAGGGCAATGTCAATGCTGGTGAGCATCATTGGTCGGCTTTTTCTTTTGGTTTCTGAACGCATGCGTATAGTTTCTACATCAAAAAACCGTCTTGCACAGTCGTTGCAACCCACAGGAAAAGCCAAAAAATTGGGCTCGCTGCACGTCGCACCCACTTCCCGTCAGTCCTTTGCGCGAGATGTGGCACCACATCATGGCAAAAAGTCAAAGCAACTGGTTTCGCCGCGTTCAAATCCCTTAGAGGAACAGTTTGATCTCTCAGCGCCATCCATTTCCAAATTCATTCCAACCAACTTCTCTTCACCTCCACTACTCCCTGGTTTACTGCAAAGCATCAAAGAGACATTAGGTCAAGATGTTACGCCAACCGCGATCCAGGCACTTTCTTTGAAACATGTGATGGAAGGGTCAAATGCTGAGCCGAAGTGGAAAGAGTATCTCCTTGCAAGTGAGACGGGATCCGGTAAGTCGCTGGCGTACCTTTTACCCCTTCTTCAAGACTTGAAACGTGCCGAACTGGCACGCTCTGACTCTCCATGTGGGTCGTCACCGCGACCGCTCAACCCCCGTGCTTTGATACTGGCACCAACGCACGAATTGTCGCGTCAGCTGGCGGGGTTCGCAAAAAAACTCTCACATGTTATCAAGCTTCGTATCCAGTGTGCTTCTCGAGCAAACAAGCACAGCAGTACCGGAAACAATGGGACAGCCTCAAAGATGAAGACGACTATGGGCGCCGTGTTCGATAACAGCGATACTCGTGACGTGACGGTTGACAGCGGGCGCTCGTCCCACGGGGTTGATGTACTTGTAGGAACACCCATGAAACTTTTGGAGCTCGAAAAGGGCAGAGGTTGGAATTGGGAGCAAAGGGCTCGCGAGAAGGCACTACGAGTTGGACGGAAGAAAGGCGAGGACTCAACAGCTCCACACAGTAAACGGGAGTTCTGGGTGGATGAGCCCGAGATGGGCCTGGAGAACGTGGAATGGGTCGTTATCGATGAGGCAGACGTTCTGTTTGGTACATCAGTATTTTCTGTCAAAGCTATGCGGCTAATTTTCAACACTTAGATCCTGACTTCGAGGTATCAACACGCCAGCTGTTGGCTGACATTGCTGCGGCGAAGGGACACACTATGCCTATTTTCCCCGTTTCCCCCGTCTCACTCAATGAGACCCGGCCAACTCCTGATTGTCCACAACCAATATCATATCCTTTCCATCTTCTGCTTGCTAGCGCTACCATTCCGAATTCCCTCAGCCACTATTTGTCTACTTGCCACCCAGCATTAATCCGTCTTGCCTCCCCTAAACTACACCACCTTCCAAGCACTCTACGAACAGAACACGCCCAATGGACGGGCGGAAATAAGGATGCAGATATCGAACATCGCATTCGGCGCGTATGGGCCGAAGATGCTATTACCCATGCCAAGAGCGCCCTCCCCGCTGCTAGCCCGGTCAAGCTCTCTAAAATTATCGTGTTCTGCAATAAGAGAAGCAAAGTAGAGCAGCTGACGACCTTCCTCGGTACTCGCGCTATCGCCTGTGTCGCACTCACGGGGGACGCAGACGCACGCAAACGGGGCAACAATCACCACCTGCAAGGGTTCTTAAAATCGAACGACGCCTCTTCGATGTCATCGGGTTCGGGGACATCCAAACCCCCGATGAAAGCGGGTCTTTCGAATCCTGCAGTCACCCCTCACGTTCTCGTGACGACGTCTCTACTTTCGCGCGGCCTTGACTTTAGCCCTGAAATTAAACATGTGTTCATCGTGGATGAACCGCGGAATATGATCGACTTCCTGCACCGTGCTGGGAGAGCAGGTCGTGCCGGAGCATCGGGCAAAGTCATCGTGTTCGGGCGTGCGGAGGGAAGGGGGAGCGGAAGGACGGAAAAGATGCGAGAAAAAATTCGGGCGTTGGTGTAGACTATGTATCTCCAGACTCTGGCATGAACCTTGTGTCATACTCGCAATTTATCCCCACGACTCACCAGTAATCCTGGCACCTGGGATGTTTTGTGTCATGCGTTATGGCCAACATCCAACACAAGAACAAAAACTTGAGCGGAGTCACCTCTCAAGTGGAAGTGACTCTTCTGAGGTCCATAACCTCGAACGCCGACAACGGCAACCTTCTAAGTCCTTCATGCTGGCAAAATCGGATCCATGGGCCGGATCTATTTTTTTGGGAATTTACGTGAGTCGCTGAGCATTATTCTTGGACCTTGCCAACCATTCCGCTCGATCATCTGCTAACTCTCAGGCTTTAGGCCTCAGGTTCGGAACAGCACGGCTGATCACAATGTCATCGTTGCACATCGCTATCTGGGCGGGTGGGACTCGGTCCGAGTCCTGCTGACGTCTTTACTGTTCGCGTGCGACGTCTCGCGTTGCCCGGAAGCAGGCTTTTCGTGGCACAACGTAGTAGGCGAGCAAACGTTTGCATTATGTATTGCGAGTCGCTCAAGAACGATAGGCAGTCCCCGGGACTCGGACCGCGAATTCGGGTGCAAGGGTGCCCACTGGCATACATCCATTAATCATGAAGGTGGACACCCTGCGTGCGTGTAAATATCCGTTTTCCCAGAGTCGTATCGACTTGGTGGTTCTGTAGACAGTGCACTCTGCGATTCCAGGCAACGGATAGGAAGGCAACAGTGGAACCCCCCCCCCCATTGGGATGGCATATCGTGCTTCATCGCTTGTGGCCAACATGGGTATCACGCAAATGTACGCTATCGATCGGAGATCGGGCTCTGCTGCTGGATAGTGAACTATTGTCCAGTCATTGGCAACCGACTCGATGGGTGGTGGGTGCGGCTGCGTTCGGAATGTTCCAAACCATCACTATGTTGTTCCCTGCTATCCTCGCTCTCGCGCTTCCATCGAGAACCCAGGCCCAAGTTCAGTCTGTGAACGTCATCAATAGCTGTTTCGTGGCCATCTTCTTTTTCACCCGGAGCAGTGTTGGTAAAATCCAGAATGACACACACGTCGGTGTCGGTGCCAGCGTCGGCATGGACATCTCTACCATTGGATCGACGCGGTCAATGTTGGCAAGCTATCGCCACCAACTTCCGGAGTGTGCTGACGTGACGACACGGATACTTGCACCACCGGTGGTCTCACTTAGGATGGTGCGACGCCATTCAGCTGGGCTGAAGTCAACGTTGTATGCTTCTAGTCTACGTGTCGTCATTCATGTCACACATTTGTATTCACATAGTGGGGTGCTATCCTAATTCAGGGACATATAACACCTCCCCATGTATGAATACAATACTGGGATGGAGGCCTCGTCTGCTGCCTCCAACTGTGATGCATCGAATGAAACCTCTTTAGCCTGTCACTGGTCTAGCCGATTTTTGCTTCTCCCCTTCTGCTACTCTGCAGCCGCGTGTGGTGGCGGGGGTTTTCCTGCATTTGATGACAATGCCTGCTATCATGCTTATATTTTCTCTGACAATGAAGCCGGCAAGTGATGCAGCTTTGCACCTCTGACACGCCTGAAGCATGAAAGCCTTTCTCCTTGAAACATCTGTGGATGGATACGCACCTGCACATCGCGTTGTCCACACTTGCTCTGATCCTACTATTACCTAGACACTTTGTCCTAGCACCACATCAAATATCCATTAGGCCCTATGTTTGTGTTTCTTAGCACAACTTTATTTTATTCCTCTCGATGCAAGCGTCTTTTAATAGGTCTTGTGCTGCAAGTTTTGCCCTTACATACGTATATATTTGTTATCTTGCTTGCTAGCTTGTGTACAGTTTTATCCTTCAAGTAATATGTCCCCACGTGCAATGTTAACAACAGCCATCTATAGACGTAATCCAAGCAACAACATGAAAGTTCGATGTTCAATACTTTAACGGACACACAAAAGTCTACCGACAATACAAATAGTATCACAAGTTCACCTACACAGTTCGAACCAATGAATCATGCCCAGGAATCGTCAGAAAGTTGGTTGGGCGCTCAGAGTAAGGTTTTCCATCCAGCGTCACGGCACTTCTTCACCAAGCGTTTCACTTCCTGAGACCGCGCGCGCGTTGTCACAAGAAGCGTGTCCGGCATATCAACAATGACCAGATCGTCGACACCAAGACAGGTGATCAGCCGCCCGGATCCAGGGACGACAATCCCACCAGCGACCTGCTCGGTGAGAACTGTAGAAAGATGACATTAGGGTGGCCGAGAAACGATAAACAGGACGCATACCCAAGTTGCCATCGCCGAGCACGCGCGGTTGGTTAGATTCTGCGGGAAGGAGATCTGCGAGAGAAGAGAAGTCACCGACATCATCCCAACCTAAAAAATAGGTTACGTCAGAGGAGAATTCTTTGATCCGTCAAACCCCACGGGACGTACCGAAAGTTGCAGGTACGACGGCCACCTTGCCCTCGGCAGCAGCAGGTTCTGCGACGGCGTGATCAATGGCAATCTTCTCGAGAGTGGGCCACACTTCGGCCAACGTGGCTTGACGTTTTTCCTCGTCTGTCCAGACGAGGGCGATCTTTTGAAGACCGTCGTGCAGATCAGGTTTGTACTTCTTCAGTAGTTCCATGAGCACGGTCGCCCGCGTCACGAACATTCCAGCATTCCAACGGTAATTACCTGTGCCGATATAGGCGGCGGCTGTGCGGGCGTCAGGTTTTTCCTTGAAGCTAGAGACGAGCCTGGCGTTCGGAGCTTGCTTGATGCCCAGCTTGTCACCAAGACGAATGTAACCGAAACCCGTAGACGGGTGCGAAGGTGCAATACCAATAGTGACGAGATACTCTTTCTTTGCCACCTCAACGGCCTCTGCAATCGCAGAAAGGAACGCGTCGTCACCAGAAATCATGTGATCTGCGGCAAAAGATCCGATAATGGCTTCGGGGTCTCTGAGCGCAAGGACCGCAGCGGCGAGACCAATAGCAGCCATAGATTCCTTTGGTCCAGGTTCACAAAAGAGGTTGTTGGGAAGAAGATCCGGAAGTTGTTCGTGAATAGACGTGACGTGCCCTGGACCAGCAACGACTGTCGTGCGGGCTGCAGTGGAGAGGGGTAACAGACGGTCCCAAGTAGCTTGAATCAACGATCTTCCTTTCAAAGTGAGGTCCAAAAGGAACTTTGGATGACCTTCTCTGGACAAGGGCCAAAGGCGAGTACCAGCCCCTCCTGCGGGAATAACGACGTAAAATCCGGGTATGTCGCGCTGTGTGAGCGAAATGGAAGTGACTGCATTGTCTCCGAGCGGGGAAGGGACGAGGAAAGCGGGCGGTGCTGTCGAAAGAGCGGGGACACGGCTAGGGGAGAGGAACGGGGACTTTGCACGGAGCTGAGGACTGCCAGGGATAGGTGACATGGTGCCAGGGGTGGCAACGCGGTTCCCGTTGACGCCGTTGTTGTGCTGATAGGTCGGTCAAGGCAATGAAACACGCGCATTCCATAGACATACATTGAAGCCCTCTTTCACTTGTCGTTCGAGGCTCGCATTAGCGAGCCTCAGGTCAGCACATTCTTGACGAAGTTCCGATATCTCCGTTTGCTGCAACGGTCCTCAATGCAACGCCCAAGCCAACGAAACGGACACCGCACCGATTTCTGAACCGCGCCCAAAATCTGGGCAAACATTGCCTCTACGCTAAGAGCATTGGTGGTGGTATCTCCCTGTGTGGGTAAAGAAAGAGGGATGTAGGACATGGTGGTTTCAGGTCAAGGGTACCCAGGGACGAAGGCGAGGCTTGAAACTGCGTTTGCAAACGTGTAAATGTGGCTTTAACCATAACACTTCGAATCCATCCTATTTCGGAAACGCCCTCGGTTCGGATACGAAATCGGCACCATCATACCCGCTTATTTCAAACCACGTAAAGATATAAAGATAAAGATGGACATGACAATAGACGACTTCTGTAGAGTAAAAGATATATCCCTCTAAACTCAATCAGATATAGTACAGCGACCAACAGAAGAAAAATGCAATCTTCTACATGTTTAATCATTCCTAATCGTAGTGAGAGCGCATGATCCAGGGGCCAGGGCAGTATGTAACTCGAGCGGATATGAAACGCGACCTAGTTGGCGCCCTCATTCGTTATCGCTTTCAAACTCCACGGCCTGATATTTGCGTGCTTTTTTGTGCGGATTCGCCAGTGACGCCCCCTTTGGCCGGCTAGTAGACGCTGACGGCTCTGTTCGCCCGAGATCAGGATCAGCGAACGACGTTGCGATATTTGAACTCTGAAACCCACTCGGTTCCACCTCGGCTGAAGGCGATTTCGACCGCACCCTTTTCGTTGCCTTGACGTGTTCGAGTTCCGCCTCCAACGCTTTAATCTTCCGTTGAGCAGATTTGGTTCCATCTTCAGCTTGCGATTGCACTGTGGGCTCTACGACACGCGATTTCTTTGGAGGAGAGTCTACGTGGGGGGATTCAAGAGATGTGCCTTTTCTTCGCTCTGCAGTTCACCAGACGCACCTTTTGCTACAGGCCGCACAGAAAATGCGGCCGGATCCAGTCGACACTTGCGAGATTGTGCTTGAAGGGCAATCTTGGTCAATCGTGTCAGTGTCATCATTATTGAGTATTGGACAAATCATGTTTCATACTCGACCCAAGATTGTCGTTGCATGGGACGCTCCTTCTTTTGCTGACAATTCAACCAAGGGAATGCGTACCGGCTTTTTCGAAGTAGGTCCCAACGTGAGCTATGAGACAGGGGTGGGTCGTCCGTTCGACAAATACGAAAGTGAAATAACGAAAGGCACAAATTCACGTTTATTTTTGCACCGTGGTCAGGAGTCCAGTCGCCAACACACAGCTCACCGTTTACAAATGCCTCCGCCAAGTTGTGAGCGAAAGTTTCGAGGACTTTGGGAGTCGACTTTAGACCCTGTGCGAAAACGTGCCCCCGTCAACGGTCATGACATGGCGGTTGAAATAAGCTGCTGGACTAACAATCAGGTCCGTGATGTCCCGCGCCGACCATGATCCGCGCCACCACCTGCCTTCCGGTCCCTTCAAGCCGACACTCACAGTCCAGGAGGACTCCGCAATTGTTGAAAGGACGACGAAGCGGTCAAAGCCTTGGTAAATTACTTGAATCAGTTCATCAAGCGCCCCGAAATTGGATAGGATGTCCATTTGCACGGTCGACGCGTCGACCCCCAAGGGGCAGGTGGCAAGAACGAGCTGAGAGTGATGTGAACAAAGTAGAAGTGGCTTTATGACACAGCCACTCCCCTTTAGTGATCCGGTCCGAGCCCCGGAAATCCCGGTTCGCCAGACGACCGCTAAGATGCTATCACCCATTAGCTCTCTGTTGGAAAAAAATATCTCCAGACAGAAGTAAACACCCTATACACGTCTCTCCCATGCTTTTAGTATCATGACCAAGGAGAACTGTGTATCACATGTATGTCCCAGGCCCGATATACGGTCTGTCGCGGATAGTCGTCATCATGAACGGCGCCACGAGACTGTTACTTTCGTCATGATAACTCGGAAGTACTCGTTGCATATCTGGCTATGGTATGTTCATTCCTTGGTCCCGAATTGTGTCAAACCGTCTCAGTGTTCCTCCCATTCTTGGGGTAAATCCGATGTGTCCACGCAGGAGAAACCCTCGGTGATACTAGAACAAGTCGCCACATACGGAGGCAGGCTTACCCGTGAAACAATGACAATGTCTGAGACCCCCGTTAAGGATGTATTTCATCTCAGAATCACGTGGAAAGACGGCCAGCTTCAAAATTTGTTATGAATGCAGACATCATGTACAACTGCATTTGGTAGGTGATTGATTAATGGTGAAGTGCTAAGACAATGGAAACCTTGCCTCCCAACAACGTATCAAGGCGCGTCGACAGGGTTCCAACTTATAGCTCCCGCCTTCCCTAGGTCAAGGCTGTCCAAAAGTGCTACATCCTCTTGATCGAGCGAGAAGTCATAAAGCTCTGCGTTAGATCTGATCCTACTTGGAGTAGCCGACTTCGGGAGCGGGATGAATCTTTAAGGAAGAATGTTATAGAATGATCGGAAATCGATACACTGCCTTGCATCGACAATAAACTCACCCTTGCTGCAAGGACCATCTAATAAGTATTTGTGCCGGATCACGTCCGTACTGGTGATGAAACGCAATACATGAGGGCGACCGTGTGGTGCATTGACAAGAACTCAAACCTTCGCTGCCAGCGATTGAATGACAAAATTGTCCATCCTGCCGCGTATGATCGGGCAGTACGCTTGGACAACAATGTCGTTATCGCGGCAATAATCGACGATGGGCCTCTGTTGACATAGTGGGTGCAACTACGTACAAGGAAAGATGTTACCTCGATTAACAACTCATGAGAAAAAAAGATACATGCCTCGATCTGATTCACAGCAGGCAGTTGGAGTCCCGCGTTCTTGATCTCCTCGAGGTGCCTCACACCACTACCTTCAAGCGTGAAACATGAAACAGGGCATGCTGAGCCACTGACTAGTTCGACACCCCAACCGTCCTGATTTTCCCTGCTTTTTGAGCATGTAACAGGGCCCGATATGTAGCCAAGCGTCGCTCCGTGCCAGAGAACGGGTCGTGGATCAAAAACAAGTCAATGTAATCTGTCGGTCGTCAAGATGGATAATGGATGCCATGAGTGGGTCACTGAAGACGTGATCTGACTCGTTCCCGTACCAAAACCAAATCTAGCGAGTGATCCGTCAACGCCTTCGAGGGTGCTGTCGTAACCGTGGGTCTTACTAACGCACTTCGTGGCTGGCATATCAACCGTAAGCGCCACGGTGATCCATCCCTCAACGTGCACGCAGCATACTGATGAACACCTCGTTACGATCGAGACCGCTCTCTCTGACTGCTTCACCAACTTGAGCTTCGTTCTTGTAGGCCTGCGCTGAATCGATATGCCTGATTCGAACCCAACAGCGGATCCAAATAAGGCGCAGCACCTTTGAATGAAAACGAACAACATACCTATAGCCGACTTCGAGTGCTGCTAGGACGGACGATCGTGCGTCGTAATTTTGGTACACGCCAAATCCAAGGAGGGGCATTGCATGTCCTCATTGTCCGCTGTGCATCAGTAGAACACAACGCGGTAGCATTGAACTTAAACTACCTGACGTCAAGCGGACGGTTGATTTAATGGTAAGTGACATGTTTGTTAAAGGTGTTGTTGATTGAGGTAAAATAACTCGGGTGAAATCAGACTAGCACGGTGCTAAATTCTGATCACATGATGATACGATCATTCTCCGATGGTGTGCATTTCGGGAAACTCCACCAAGAACATCGTGCTCCAGGCTGTGGCAGAGTCTTACGAAACGCCATATACTAACACTAAGTATTTTTTTTATTCGGACGGGGTTTTCGACGTTTGCGTGGGAGGAACGTCTAATGTGAAGTATGTGTCGACAAACGAGACCTGGTAGGAAAAAAAGGCGATGCGGTGGGATGCTCCACGCTATTCGTCATCCATATCGCCAAGTCCCATTTCTCTCCGCCTGGCGACTCGTTCCCGCATAATCTTCGTCGCATTCTCTACCGTAGATGATAGCCGCCCAGCCTTAGCAAGGCCAAGTAATAGTGCATGTGCTAACCCAATGTGGTTGTGGCGTCGAAGACTGTTTTCGAACTACCCGAAGTGTAGTTTGTGAGCCGCATCAGAACTCGAAGTGATTTTGGTGACATACGGCCCAGCGCTCACGCTTCGAATTTTCGTTGGTGATTTTCACAAGAACTTGGTTGGCTTCCGAGTGGTGTCCTGCATGCTGCAGGCGTTCTAACTGTATTTTGAGGGCAGGCAAAGGATCATCGCGAAGGGCAAGCAAGCTAAACTCCAACTAGCGGGATGATCCAATGACGGGGATCTCTATCGGGAAAATCGCTTACCGCTCCGGTGGGATACGTGCCTATTCGGTGTTCAATCACTTCTCTAATTAGGCGGATATTAATCCATTGTAGGAAAGACTGGATAAGAGCAACACACCTTGCTTTCTTTAGCCAACCTTCCCCAGATTCATCATGTTGGCCGTGGCGAACAGGATATGGTTTTAATCCGTCAAGTTCATAGACACTACCCATAACAGGAACGTAGACAACAAAATGATAAGCATCTTCGGACTTCTTCGGCAGTCCAAGTCCGTCCAAAGAGATAGAACTCGGCGGAGAAAGCGCGTTATGTGCTTCCCGTAACCAGTCGGCACTTGTTACGGCCATTCCGCACGTTTGTGGATCCATCCCAGCCGTAAAGTTCATGAGGTCTGCAAGATGCGGGCCAGAAGGGAGCGAAGGAATATTTCCGAGCGCGTTTATGACTGCGATGGTCGCACATGCGTTGTTGACCGTCTGTTGAGCGAAGAAGCCGGGAAAATCAGTGTCATACTCTTCCGCGGTGGTAGCCGGCTCGTCGCCAGTGGAAGGTAGCCATTTAAAGAGAAATATTAGAGCGTGTAGAGGTTGCAGGGCAGACAGTGCCTCGGGATCGAGTGAGTACAAGTCATCCACAATGTACGGCACACCGAGAGTTTTTAAAAGTTCCCTGGTAATTCCCAAGAGTTAGAACATTGCTGTAGAGATGGACGAGGATGCGGCCGCACGTGAAGACGCCAGGATCGGATTCTGTGAGCTCCCAGCCGCTCGAGTCTTCGCCAGACATGGTAGTGGAGTCCACGTGAGCGGTTTGTTTGGCGAAAGCTTTAGATCCAAACAAACGAACAAGTTGCGACATGTCCACACCTGCGATAAAAGTTGACTCCTCTCCTCCAGTTACGGATGCCAGGGCGGCAAACAAAGAAAGGTTCGAGCTAGAGCTCGAATTCGTGCAATCACTCGCAAATCCTTACTATCTCCACTCTCTGGCCCAACAAAATATACTCGAACAGCCTGCATTCGTCAATTACTTGGAATATCTACAGTACTGGCGAGAAAAGGATTATGCTCGTTTCATACAGTCGGTATTGTCCGATGGTCTTGCTGACATTAACCTTAATTTGTTCCAAGCTATCCACATGCTCTGCACCATCTAGAGCTCCTCCAGCATGCTCGCTTTAGATCAGAAATAAAAAAGGACGAATGGCGGGAGTATCTCAATCAAAAGCAGTTCGACCACTGGCGGACTTGGCACGTTCGCGTATGTTCTATTTGCATTCTCAGGGACCTCATGATTCCCGTATCTAGGCGAAACTATCCTACCGCACCAATTCCTACCGAAGTTCCACATGCACAAGAACCCGAGAAGCCTATCATATAAAGTTACCGTGGCCAGCGCACTTCAGGTGTTTGATTCATCAGAAAATTGCATATGATCTGTCATGCTTAGCGGGCGTTGACTGGAGAGACAGATCCGCGGGTTGCATGGTCAGAGACAATGGTGCATGGACGTTTGAACCTACCCATGGTGATGGCTCAATAGAATTGAAAAGTGAACAAGTGTATACATCTGACATATGTCAACACATTGAGATCTTGCTAATGTAGAGATGTTGAGTCTACTAGAGGATTTTCTCACGCTGCGTATGGGCGTGTTTGACGTTGTCCCATGATGGCTGGCGTCGTTTCAGAATCCCCCGAACGCGAACCAATATTGTCCGATGCAGACGCAGAACACCCTGTAGAAAGCCCCCTGGACGAGGAGATTGTTCTCGACAGCGAAACTGACGTCCACATTGCATCTGAGGAGGAAAAGAAGTTCTTTTGGTGGCGAAATGCACTCGCCAACTCTCTTTTCATCTTGACGTGGTATGTTGCTAGCTTTCTACGTCTACTAGAACTACTGACCACCATGACCATCCAGGTATTTTTTTGCGACAGTAATCTCTCTGTTCAACAAATGGTTGTTCTCTCCCAAGCATTTCAATTTCCCTTACCCATTATTCGCAACTACCTTCCATATGATCATTCAATTCTCGCTGTCCGCACTCCTTAGACGCAGGTTCCCAAGAATTTTCTCTTCGGATAGAAAGCCCACGCCACGTAGCTATTGGTGAGGGCGTCAATCTGGAACCGAACAGTGCGTGATTGATACCTTTTTGTAGCACCAAGGTTATTCCTGCCGCAGTGACAACTGGCCTAGATATCGGACTGTCTAATGTATCTCTGAAGACCATTACATTATCTTTTTATAGTGACTACTCTTATTCTGGGCACGAATCATTGACTAACTTCTCTTCCTTTAGCCATGTGCAAATCCTCCTCGCTAATATTCGTCCTTTTCTTTGCATTCCTCTTCCGACTGGAGTCGTTCTCTGTGCGCCTGGTCGCTGTTATCCTGATAATTTTCGCCGGAGTGCTCTTGATGGTCGCCTCAGAAACTGCATTTGAGTTGTCCGGATTCCTCCTAGTTATGTTTGCGAGTACCTGTGGTGGTCTTCGCTGGAGCCTTACGCAAGTCGCGATGCAGGACAAACTCTTGGGGCTCGATAACCCGCCGTCCACGATATTTTGGTTGTCACCAACCACGGCAATTTCAATGGCCCTGATGAGCATCCTTTGGGAAGGGTGGATCCAAGTGTTCTCGTCTCACTTCTTCGCTACGGCTGCTTCGGTGTGCACGACACTTCTTCTGTTTGTCGCTGCGGGCATCGTCGCCTTCTTCATGGTCATGAGCGAGTACTAGTACGTTTGAACTGTCATATTCACTCTCATGTCACACCATGAGGCTAACTACACCCCATTCTGCAGCATCATCCAACGTGTTGGTGTTGTTCCAATGTCTATCGCCGGGATTGCCAAAGAAGTTTCGACCATTACGATCGCTGCCTGGTTTTTCGGGGACAAACTGACACCTGTCAATATTACAGGGGTTGCGATCACCATTTCTGGTCGGTCTTGATTCTCGGTCAATCGTGGACCGTGAGCTCACCCGTTGGGGATAGGCATCGCACTCTTTACGTACCACAAGTATCGCAGGATTGTCGATTCCAAAGTCACCCTCGATGCACATGGAAATGTGATACAACTTGATGGCGAAGTTTCGAACGGAGGTGGATCCGGATATCACCACGATGTGGAATTGGTTGCTGGCTCACACGAAACTACGCCCATACATCCTTCTGTAGGATTTAATAATAATGCATGGGGACATTTACTGAAATGAGCATTGTGTAGATCCAGGAAGACGGTAATGGGGATGTCTATCAACATCTTCTCTTTTCCGGGGAAGCACTTGACGAAGGAGAGGAGGATGCCGAAGAAGTCCGTAGCTTGAGGAGCTCAAAGCTGGATTGGAAAGATGAGACGAATGAGACCGGGAAGAGTGTAGGAACGGATTTCCATTAGTTGTCATTCCAGTCTCGCTATATTATTTATGCTGGTGAGCAAGAGTTCACGGTAGTGTGGCAAATTTGACTTGAGTGCGGTTTGCTCCTAGCAGATACATTTTTCTAGTGTCTGCGTCCCTGTGTGAGGACCGGAATTACGTGGGGTACGCGAACTTATATACTTCGGATGTACCGTACATTGATCCGGAATCCTAATGCAGTTGCTGACAGATTTGTCCCGCCAACAACGGAAGTACTCGGCAATCGCTGTGGAATCGAACTGTCGCGCGTTCAACCGCTCAAGTTTATAGTTCTTGCTGCGGACTTGAGTGAATGCGAGTGATGACATGACATGTTGCCATCAATTTAGTTACGAGGCACAGCCAATCACTGCTTGCTCAGACGCTGTGTGAAATCAGTGACTTTGGGGACGGAAGTATCCACACGACTGGGAGCCTGTGACCCAAACCGTTAAACAGGCCCAGGTTCCCTAGACAGCAAGCGCAACTTGTAATTTCGAGAACAGCCCGGACTTGACTGCATGTTTGGCATACTGGGGGGACCGATCCCAGTGAGCTTGGTGGTGTTACGGCGTCTTGAGACTCACCCGATAGGAAACTCAACTAATTACAGTCATGTTCGCGTGCCTCCGCCTTGTAAAGGATAGCGGGCCTAACCATGATTGCCAATCTCATTACGGCATCGCATGAAACATTCCAGAAATTGACTAATCCCCGACAGTTCACTGATCAGGAATCGATCAATGGCACTGCAACTAGTATGGCCAGTTGAGTAAGTTTTTTGCGGCACGCGTTTGATCGCTTAAGAGGCTTTCCAGGTCACAAGTGAGAATCGTTTGACGAGACTCGAGATTCGCGGATCTGGATGTCTGAGTCAACGCTTATTGGCATATTTTCGGTAACATGAGTGTGACAAGTCTAAAGTGCCTCGAGGTTTGCTATATAGTGCGGATATAAACAGCCCTATACCATCGTCATCGAATCATTCCCCTTCATCCTCTGACAATGGATGGTTTCCAGTTCATCATTGAATCTCCCCAGGAAGCTCAGAGCCACAAGAAACGCCCTCGCCTCGTTACGTCCTGCGATAATTGGTATGTACCTTGCGCCAACGTACTGTTTGTAATCTTCATTGTTCCGCCTGCAGTCGCCTAAAAAAGATCAAATGTCTTCAACCTAGCCCGGAATCCCAGTGCGAGGCATGCAGAGTCGCAAAAATCCAGTGCAGATTTCGTGATCGGGAGCGTTACTTTGCCGAACGCAGTCGAGCTATCGCCGGGCCCAGCCTTAGTCGCTCAATTGGACGCACCGAAGGTACAACACACGATCCCCCCAGTCGGCCGGAGAGCACTGCCCCAGACTTTCCTACTGGGATTCATACTTCGTCCACGACATCCCCATCTATGCAACGCTCTTCATCGTATTCGCCGCCTCAGTCTGTGGGTCACAATGGCGATAGTCATACGCGCTATCAAACCTATCCTCTCGACCACACCAAAAGTCCGACGTTGCACCGCGCCACTCAATCTAGTCCCGGTTTCTCGTATGGAAGACAAGTCGGACAGTCACCACAAGTACGGTCATCAGCATTGTTTGATGTTGCGCAACCATTGTCCCCACAGCGGACGTGGATGCCGCAACTCATCCAGTCGTGTATCAACCACATGGGCGGACAGTGCTCTTTCCTCGGGTATGAGGAAATCTACGACAAGTTTCGACGTCACACGTTGTCCCCGTTGCTTTCGAACTGCATAGCTGCTTTGGGTGCGAGGTAAGGCATTTAGCGTCTGTCTTAGAGCCTCCATTCATTCTGCCGCTGCAGATTCTCTGAGCTCCCTGAGGTTGTCACCAGAGGCTCGCTGGTTGTCGCTGAGACATACGGCGATAATGCCAAGGTAAGCTCAACGTTCTGCCGAGTTTCGTGAGCACTCACTTGGCAAAACAGGAACAATTGTCAGCCGCTTATCAACATCCTTGTCTTGATACCCTCCAGGCGGCGATTCTCCTTGCGTGGGCAGAGTATAAAAGTGGTCGTGCGCACGGTGCGTTCTTATAACCATATCTGCTCAGCTATCGCTAATGCTCTGGGACCAGGCTTTCGTCATTATAGCGACGTACGTGTGGCCTGGCCGATGTGCGACTTTTTCTAATACACTCCCACAGATTGCTATGCAGACTGCCATGGCAATAGGTTTGTCGGAGGAATCGTTCCTCCAACTGAGTCCATACGATCCATATCAGAATCGACTACGGACGACATGGTCAAGTTTGAGCCAGTTAAGGCTCTACGCCTCCTCGTGTACGTCTCCACCGAGCTCTCACGGTCTTTTGGGCTGACCGCCGCTGATCTCCCCATAGTGGCAGCCCAGAAGCTCGGCTGATCATCTGCTGCTCACGCGTTTGTTTTGTGCCCAAGCTCCGACGGCAAACATCGCGACTGTTTGACATCGTACCATTTATAGTCCGGGACATCCTTTTTTCAAATGAACACGTGGACAGCCCAGGCCTCATCAAAGTCGTCTATCCGCTCATCTGTAGAATCTTGTAATCCAGGGTGCACACCATTGCGCCGTTGTCTCAACACGTCTCTTAAGGAAAGCGCGCATATTTTATATATTCTCAAAGCAGTCGTGCTTCTATCGCTCCGTCACGTATGGACAATTTGTCACTCCCAGGGAAGTATTATCTGATAGATATGTAATTTACACCGTGCTCGCTGAATATAATCCTCCAAATTGTTCCGCTGACCAACTCGTGGACGGTGGTCTTCGCGGGGATCAGCCTTCAAACGTTTCCTCCTGCAGGAATCAATCCGGAAACAATGCTTTCACCTCATGTGATTCAATATGTATTATGGCGTGCTCGAGAAAACCAAGGTACCGACTCCGCACACCGCTTTTGTATGAAAGGCTGCGCCGTCATAAATGCACCGAGGTCGCCAGGAACCCGTCCTTTTGGACAGAGCGGACTCATTTTTTTTGGGTCCAGAAGTTTTGTGTTTACACGTGCGCAAACCTCCCTCTCGAGGGATGCGATCAGCCGCCCCCACCCTTTGATCTGGGCCTTCTCTGTCATGTTTTCGTCCGGCGCAAAGAACGCTCCGGGTGGAGGCTCCGCCGATGGCTGTGCCGGTGGAGAGATAACCGATGCCTCGGCAAAACAAAACAAACGATGCATATATTTCAACGGCGTTGTTTTGGTTCATAATCGCCACGAAGGTTTGGTCAACGATATTTATTACATCCTTTGTACTTACTTTTAAGTAAGCAACGGCGGTGCATGAATTTCTATATATTCTTGGGAATGGAAGGGCTCTGAGTCAGAGCGGATGACTCCATCCCGATTCCCGATTGCATCAGTCTCATGGGCCGATGTGATTGGGAATTTGAGCGGAATGTATCGATGAGGATTGAGATAACGACTGATGATGATCATTTTTGCTGAGGGCCTCCAGCGCCCATGTCATCCGTGAACGGCCGCGCCCGTAATCAAGCCTACAACCAAATCCCAGATTGATTGCCGTTACTAGGTTTGATGACTATCAGTATCAGATGTTGTGGGAACTGGATCCAGAAGCACAGTATGGGATTGATTTTGAGAGGTGTTTCTCAAGTAACATCCGGTTGAAATAACCGATCCGTCGAAGCTCAGCGGATCCACTCAGTGGGTATGTTCATTGCGCAGTGGATGATATCATCATTCCATCAGAATTTCCTGAAATCCCACTCTGCGTGGCACCAAATTGTCATGATCACACACACCTATTGTGTGGATACGACCATCAAGCGCCAAGTGTCTTGCAGATCCCGGAACTTCCATTGCGCGTCTCATCATGCCAGTGGACCCTTTGCAGTAGGTGCGTGAGACTGACTCTGTGTTACAGATCTCCACGTCCGGCCAGTAGAACCGGGCCGACATAATCGCACCCACCCGCATTTTTTCATCTGAGGTCATGGCACAGGTGGGAGAGCATGTTGTTGGTCTGTCAAAATGTCGCGCCACTGTCAGCTTAAAATGGGGGGTAAGCGGCGAGAATTGTATTGCGGTTCTACTTTGAGCCGAAAGCCATAGAGCGGGCCATTTTGTGAAGCGTCGAGAAGAGATGTCACGTTGACTTTACGTGCGGTTCCGAATAGCCCAGACTCTGTCAGCGTCTAGACAAGTTCGATGGAGACCACACTGATGGCCGACGCATCCACAAAACTTGAAGAATCGCTGCAGGGATTCCTTGTTTTTCCTTGTCATTTTACCGGCATTCGGAACGCGGGATTAATTGCGGTGTTCACTGGGGTGAATGTCATGGATCCATGCGCAGCGAGTGAGTCCCTGATAAAAGTGACGTTTGAATACATACCTTGATTGCAAGGTTCCCGCGTGGTCGTTTCAATTATGTGTTCAGGACCGGGCCTCCGAGAAACATATGGAGCTATCGGATTGACTCGACGCAACCGTTCATGTTGTACAAGTTTAAAATTCCTGCCTGACCTGAAGCGATGACATTTTGCCAATTTCGCCCCACTGCCGGAAGGTGCATCCGATGGCCCCGACCCTCGTTTTCTATCAGGGTTGGCTGCCACGTCACACGCCAGGCTCCGTGAGATTAAGCTACGCAGGACCAACGAATCCTTACCAACGTGGGAAGAACTCTCTATATAATCCAAAGGTCCGGTTTTCCGGTGATCACTGGGTGAATATATCAACGAGGGCACATTCCTCTCACTCAACGGGACCACTCGCCGTTACTGTAGATAAAACAAGGGGATCGACGATGATTCAGATTTCACCGGATCTGAAACAGATGCTTATGCAAGCATAAGAATTACCCAAGACGGCAATATGTCAACGTGAAGCACTCTGGCTACGACCCGTTTAATCCTTGTCTGGTTCACAGAACTTGAGGGATGTCTCCGAAGCTCTCTCAGAATCAGCGGGGAAGCGGAGACTATGGTCGTAGGGTTCAAGCAGGATTACTTATCTCTTTCGGGAGCCTTGAGTTCAAATCACGATCAAGATACCGACACCAATGGTATCTATACACTTCACGTCAACGGTACGTCAAGTGGTTACTCCATTCACAATATTTAATGTTCGTATGCCTGCCAAAACATAGTTGCAGTACGTGTTCTTATTCTAAACTTCGAGATCAAGCTGTACAGTATTCACTTTTTGTTGTGAGTGATGTATCTGGTCAAGTACAACCTCAATCTCGCCAGTCGTTTTGCAACAGTGCTTGGCAGGTTTAATGTGATTGGATGCAGTTGGTGGTATGCGAGGGCGTTGGCAATAGTTGTCTGTTTGAGTAATGCTGGCCTGCTCGACAAGATGTCCCATGGAAGAGCTTGACACGTTTCATGCACGCATGCTGCTACAGTCAGTCTCCCTATTTCACCCCCTGTTCCTGATATTATACCAGTTTGGGATTGTGTGCGAGCGAGCACGGCCCACCATCCCCGCACGGCCCACGACCCTCACCTACAATTATCTATGCACCACCCATTTACCTCAACACGAAGTACATATATGCTCGGCATCCTGCCGCAGGCCGTGCAGTCCTGTCAAGCCACCAGCGACGTCGAGATCATTGTGGTGGGCGAGCGGATCAGTCCTCCCCCTACAAACCAAAAGAAAGCCGTACTGTAAAACAGGGCGCAGGCACGCATCAAAAGGCAGGAGACGGGACCAACAATCATCCTCGGATCCGTCGGGCTCGGAATGGTGGAAGATGGGTTCGATTTTTTGTGAACGGGCGTCCAACGGAATTCTGAAGCGTGCTTTCTTGTCTTGGTCCACCCGTCTGCCCTGCAACACGCCTGTCCGTCTGGTCACCGCCCGAGGGATGAATAGACCCGTATTTCGGGTCTTCGGATCATCCAGGGACGTAGAACACGCTGGCCTGGCATGTCCGTCAGAGCCATCGCACTCCGTTCATATTGCAATCGCCGCCGGCGGCCCCCATCGACATGACTTAGGTTGCCATCATCATTCAAAGGTACATGTGACGTACTATCGAGCACTGCTAAGCACCGACACGGGGTGCACAGTCAGTCTGTGGCTCCGGGCATGTGCCGTGCCAGTTGATTGGATTATGATGGTCTAAGTATGTGTCTCCGTGATGCGCCGAGGTGATTCAGTTAGGTGTCTGCAGTGTACGCGGCAACCGCGGTTGTAACTTGTGTCAACTTGCGCTACGTGAACCTTATCTGAGCGCTCCGGGATCGGAGTAGGTGATGTGAGCACCACAGCAGGGTCGCGAATGTTTTAGTGTGTTCGAGGCTGGTGTGGAGAATGCCCGGACCGTAGTGCGGGATCATAGATGCAAGGAACTTGGCTGTTTTAAAAATGGGAAGTGGCAAAGGGTATTTACTCTTATTATCCATTAAAACGATTCGAAAGAGCATATCTACGCAGCGGAAAGATAGAGCCAAGCGCAACTAGGGTAAAGATGATAGGATGAAGGAAAGAGATCACACAGGAAAATGACATGACAGACATAGTCGTATCTATGTCAAATCCGAGTGAAGAGGGAATGTGAGAAGTCGAAATCTCTTGGATGTGTGTTCTACCGCGAAATGCCGACGCAAATGTTCACCCAGCCGTCTGCACCGGCCAAGCACGCGCCTAGCCAGCCCATTTCGGTATCTGGGGGTGAAACGATTCCCTGGATCAACGCATATGCCAGTTCTGAACCAATTGGCGGTTGAGGAGGAAATAGAAGTGGAAGGTGCGTTGATAAGTAGTGAGATAGTGTGTGCGTAGTGCCTAATTGTTTCGTCGAAATAACGGAAGCGAGAGCAGAAGTGGATTTGTTAGGAACGACGATGGATGGTCAGACTGGACGTGCGTACCATCATCTAATAATGGTGGCACAAGATCCTGTATGACTGGGCCATCGGGAAGGTATAGTCTAACTGGAACGCTTCGGACATTGTACGCCCCATCACGATCTGGCGCACTTTGCTGATCTGTGGACGCTGGGCGAGCATGCAAAGAACCACCGGAGGCCGGGGGTGGCGAACTCGGTCTAGTAGGTGCCGTTGTGGGTACGATCTTGGAGGCGACGCGCCAATAGTCATCAAAGTTGTCTGGAACGAATCGACGTCGTCCGTCATTGACGAGGACCGGCCAAATTAGTTAGCCAAGCTGGCTCCCAGGTGATACAGTTTAAAGCACGAGGCCTTGGTGGTGGTGAAAAAGACTCACGTTCTTTAATGCCCTCCCATATCCCATCTTGTTCTGCCTTTCTGAGACCGGTCATACGCTTCGTATTTCCCCATCGAATAAAATCCGCTTCTTTCAGCTGACCCATAAAAGCTTGTTTGCAGGACTCTGCGGAAGGAGGCAGAAGGAGTTTCTCCGTTGGCGGCGACGCGAGGTGGAGAATCAGTTTCAATGGCGCGACCGGAATGTTCATCCCTGATCCAGAGGCAGGAGCAGCAGGCCGTATTGAAGCTGATATCGTATGGTTGTCGTAGATCAAACCAATCGGCCAGTGCCTACAACGCACGTCGTGTCAGAGATGCTACCCAAAAACCACGGGGCGTTGACACAGAAACCAGGAGGTTCATTGACAGATATGCGTAGAGCTGGGTCAAAGGACGCACGCACCATTTGAGCAGAGTTCCCACTTCACTCTCGAACCACCAATCTTCCTCCTTCAATATTTTGCCAGCTGCCTCATCAAAGACGATATCCATCAGGAATCTTCGTATCTCTGGCATGAGCAAGGGCAGGTAGCTGACCCTTGGTGCCTGGATATAGTAGCATTCGAGACCACGATCAGAATTCGCTGGTAGTTCTTTAGGATCGACACGAATTTCGAGCGGGACCGTTCCTTCCCAAGAGAGACGTCGGAAGAGTGTGATCGAGGCCGAAGTTGCGAATGCTGAGCCGGGGTGATTGCGCGTTGTACCGTATGCAGACATTGCCTTGCTTAAGTCGTTTGATAAACGCAGACCAACTTTGAGGGCAGATTCGAAGGTTTCGTGCTTGTCCACGTGATCAATTACGACTTCAAAGTGAGAATAACATGACAGTCATTTTTATTTATGCAGGTGAAAAGCAGTCCCCGTGCCAACTTTGCCAATGAGGTTGCTAAACATAATAAATATTCCAGACTGTAGCTGACGCAGTCACACAAGATTGTGAGTCAATCGTTTCAATGTTTGCCAGTAAATGAGGTAGGGTGAATCCACTTTCAGAGATCAATGTACAAGACGATACATATCAAATGACACATGTACTTCGTTCAAACTGTGATCATCGTCAAATCTTAGATGAAAATTTTGCTAAAATATGCCTCCACCCCTTCGGCAGCATGGACTATTGCGCCCACAACACCATCAGGCCGAACAACCACCACTTTTTGCTCACCTTTCATAACCGAGTATGCTCCATAAGCATGTCCATCGCGATCGATAACAACGTCCAGCTGACCAACAATCGTCCCTTCGGATCCATATGGGAGGACGATCACAGGTCGGATCACGTCCGTGGGATGTTTCTTTATAGCTTCGAACACGTCTGTCGTCGTCGACGCCTCCGGAGTGAACATGAGCACTGTATGATAGGTCGTGCTGAACACGTCGAACAACCTCGTTTCCGTTCCGGTGGCAGCCGTGATCAAAGCTGGAGCATCCGGAGCCCTATCTCCTGCCACCAATACGCCTTCTTCCGAGGGTCCATACGCATTCACTGGCTCGGCATCTGTGTATTCGTCCCTCACGATCGTGCTCATCCGATAATTCACGCCAAGCATGTCCAACCGCTTTTCCCTCTCAACGGCGCCTTCAACTGTTTGTTTTGTCCACATTGTATCCAAAATCCTGGTGGTGATGTTGAGCATTTCGGCGATGACGGGCAGACGCTCCGCAGTATAGGAGTCCAGAAGGTTGGATGGGGAGAGCCCTTTGTACACCAGGGAGAGTTTCCAGGCCAGGTTGAGCTGCTCAATGTTATCAGCTGTGAAAAGATTTCCGAAACGAAACGAAGAACACAGACAGCATCCTGAACGCTAGTATTCAGACCCTGGCCTCCAGTTGGACTATGAACACTGAGGAACGAGTCAGATGGTTCTGGAAAGAAGGAATTTTAAATAAAATAATACATACTGGGCGGCATCTGCAAACGACATCAACAAAAGCTGGGGTTAACTCATGCAGGATTTACCTCCTGCAATAAAAGCCCGCCCCCGAGCGAATGTATTAGCCATCCTGATGTTCGGCCTATTTCACGCCACATGAAACCTGTAAACCAGGGTTTCATTCAATAATAATAAAAAGACTTGCCGAAATTCAGATGGAGCGTTGATTTGTCTAATATTTATCTCTTTCCCTGTTATTTGGGACATACATTGCAGCAACAGCTTCTTGTCGGCTATCAGCTGCTCTGGGTCATGATCCTTCGTCCTCATCAAGAAATTGAAGCCATCTGGAGCTACTTGATCCGTCGGACGAAGCATGCAGCTTTCCCATTGTTGAATACGACATTTGTTGAGAAATCTGGACATGATGCTCACAAATTGTTCGATTTAACTCCGAAGAAGTGCCAGTGCTAGACGAAATTTTCGTGGGTCATCTCCGAGTCGCCCCAGTTCGACCTGGGAATCGCACGCACGTTTCTGTCTATCCCTTCGATCTTGGCGCAGATATCTCCGGCGACAGAGATGAAATCTTGTCTGGTTTCCCCGAGGAAAGTGGCCCCTAATTGTTTCCGAGTAACTCCTAGAAGACAAAAATAAACCCGGGCCTCAGACCAGATTCACAGGACAACGCACCTTTGGCACCATCTGTGCCAGTAAGATAAGAGGCTATAAACGTTTCGCACACTTCTTCACTATCCTTCTTCTTGACTAGCTTGGCTAATACACATTCTCCGTCGTCCGTGAATGATTCAAGCTCAGTTCCTAGCTCGACGAAGCAGCCATACTTTTCGAGATGGGAGCGCAGGATACTTTCTAGACCTGGTTGGCCGAAGGACTTCCAGTTATTCTTACAGTGCATATACAATGAATCATCTTTTTTTTTTTTCCAAAGGTTGCTACACGTACATATGGAATCGAAGGAGTTGGGTCTTTGTATGGCACTAGTACAAAGGTCTTGGTAGGTTCATTCGTCCCGGGTTTGTGCTCCCGAACGGGGAGCATTGGTGTGGCTTCTTGATTGATCTCATGAACGCGGAGAAAGTGAAGGACCTCAAATGTACGAGGCTGTTATTGAAACAACGGAAAGCGTCAAGTTAGGGCTTATCAGCATGCATCCGGATGTAGTCCATCCTACCCGGACTCACCCAAAGTGCATGGTTGCGTTGGCCAGTATGATAATGGAGTTCCTTCTCGATGATTCGAACAGGGATGCCATTCTGCAATAGTGTGAGGGCGGCGACGAGCCCGGATGGCCCGGCACCAGCCTAACTCATGGCAGGGCGTCCATCAGTGTTACTTCCACGGAAATATGCACACACAAACTTGCCACGAGCACGGGTCTAATCAAGGAAGTCATGTCGCAGCAAGGGATAGGGTCGAAGTACACGAATGTACACAAATAGCAAGACTCAAAGTGATGATGATCAAGTTAGCCGCCCGTCCGCAAGGGGCCTTTGTTTCATCCGTGATAATGGTTATGTCGCCACTGAGCACAAATAGTCAGGTAAGATGTGATAACAGTTTACCAAACTGAATATATCCATACTTTCGTCGCTTCCATTAATGGGTTACAAGATTGTCGGTGCCAGCAGCCAATTCAAGTCTGGAATTCAATGGATGTGCTAGGGCTATTCCAATGGCGGATTGATGAGCAGATTGGTGCTGGCCATGCCAATTACATTTATCATCTAGGATAATCCTCAGAGTACCAGACTTTCGGTGGGAACAGTAGATTCCCATGTGTTTCGATAGTAAAGGGAGGATGATGCAAGGACGGCTCTCTCATGTCAGTTCCCAGTGGTAACAGTCCGGAATGCGGGACTCAAGAAAGCACTCACTGGCTCGGGTTGTAGGAATGTAAGCACTCGTTGAAGTCCGCCAAGTGCGCTTTGAGTCTCGACAAATCTCTGTGCCAGCGTAATGAGAACACACCCTCAACCAGTATTGTGAAGAGCGAGTGAAGAGTGATAGATACTCAAGCCTGCATGTGGTTGGAGGCGACCGTACGCTCGGAAAAAGCCGTGAACGTTTTGCTAATGCTAACCGGCGGGAGCTTCACTACCAATTGAGATTGTGGAGAGAGTAAGAATGATATTACCTTTCGCGATATTTCTGGAAGACATCGGACCAAAGGGATGAGGTTTCTTAGGGCCGACCACAGGACATCGAGCGCAGGGTCCTTGAACGTGCGGCATGTGTTCTAGCGAGAGCAGCTAGATTTGCATCATAGAATCTGCCTGAACTAGTGTTGCCGCAGCTTCGGCTTGTAGCCGACTCAAGTCATAGCCGAGCCACATATCAGCCGAGCCGTCGGGAAGCCAAGCCGAAAATCTATTACGGCTCGGCTCGGCTCGGCTAGCCGCGGCTCTGTGGCTTGAGCCGGCTAAGCCACAGGTCCAGACCCAAAATGGACATATATTGAAATAGCCGAGGGCAGCACATGGTGTATTGCACAACTGTACTCATAACATCCCGACTCGTCCCGCAAGTCTTTTCTGATGACGGTGGTGACGACAATGCGAAAAACACGGTAGCAAGGTATTCCAATTATTATTTCACTGTTGCTTGCTCTAATTTTCTCATGTGGCTGCATAACACTCGCTTAGTATGTCAGCCAAATTACGTTTGGCTAAGGCTTGGCGTCGTAGCGGTGCAACCGATCTCCGACAACACAGCCGACTCGAGATGGGCAATGACACTCATAGCCGTAGGTAGGTCATAGTACAAGTAAAAGGAGCTTGTATGTAGTACAACAAAGTGTATACATGTAAACTGATAGAAGAAACATAGCTACGTCTGAACGAATGTCGTTTGATTCCAGATCGGTTATGAGATGCGGTCGCTATGAGTCGCGCTGCTAAGCAAAGAAATATTGTGACTTACCATAGGTTCGTCGAATAAAATAAACGAGCGGCCACTTGAGTGTATGGTCGTTGAATTTGTCTTGGTCCATACAAGGTTACTGAATTGGCGGGGCTGCTGAGGACTGAGCAGGGGGTATGAAGGCTCGACAACGAGAACGAGGTACGAAGTTTAAAACCGGCTGAAATGGATGGGGTTGGAGAAGACCGTCCTCAGCGAGCTGAAGAGAATGTGTTTCGTCGAGCAGTGGGGAAGTGGCACTTCGCAGCATGGAACGGAGAAAGTCGTAGTCGGGTTTCTGTTCGAAAGATAACATGCGAGCGTAGAGGAGCATGTTGGCAAGTTCCGGGAAGTGATGGTTCTTGCACTGCTGCTCGAGAGCCGTCGTACGCTTGTTTGCAAGGACAGCTGATAACCCGGGTGTTTTTCGGCGGGCGTTTGTGTCCTGAACCCAAGGGAGGGATCCACAAAGCAGGTAGGCGAGAACATAGACCAGCGACTCTAGATCGTCACGGCGACCCAACTTGCCTCCCAAGTGGCTATTTATGGAAGCGAATGCGGGCGTCCCCTTGAGGCCGCATTGCGCATGAAAAGGGAGGTGTTCGCCGGTCGTAAGGTGGCGATAAGGTTGGGAGAGGCCAAAGTCCACGAGGAAGACGGTTCGAGACTGGGGAGCATCGAGAAGAACGTTCCGCGGTTGAATGTCGCCATGGATGTAACCATGCGAGTGTATATATTGAAGACGTGACAGCTGAAATGTAGTACCTGTAGGTTAATGCAAGCCACGAAGATGTACCTCGTGGGACCCACCAGTTGTTCACCAATATACTGGACGGTGACAACGTGTAATTTCTTCCATATTTTGATGAGATCCTGCAGTGACGGGCCTAACAGGTCGAGGACAAGGATGTCGAAGTCCAATTCGCGGCCAAACCAGTGGACGTGTGGGATGCCAACTGGTGTACCTTCGTTGAGCTGCTTGAGAATATGCGTCTCCCGCTCGAGAGATGAAGATGTCCCGTCAGTAAGTCGTTCCACTTTGATCGCATAGTTTCGGCGATTGATAATATCGACTGCTTTGTAAACCGTTGCTGCAAAGTACCGTCAACAAGAGCTCAAAAAACTGTCACAAGCCGAATACCAAATGACCCGGATCCAATCAATTCCTCAAGCCTAAATCTTCCATCGATTCGGTGAGGAATGTCTGGCTGTGACGGGAATTGTTGACCTATATTCTTCTGACGGTTTTGACCCATCCTGCTA
>JBBPUI010000042.1:0-52839 GCA_038094615.1 Heimioporus aff. retisporus | reverse complement strand
TTTATTTTTATTTTATTTTATTCTGGAAGAGACATCGCGGGGTGGTGCCCTTGTAGAGCACACACACACTTTATCGCGCATCTCGGGTAGATACATTATATGGGCCGACCCCTCAAAAGAAAAAAAACCCGTCCGGGCGCGCGCTGCAAAAATATATTATGTCCGTTTATCTATATCTATATCTATATCCATATATCAACCCGTAGGACGTGGCGAAACGCCTCGAGCTTTCCACGAGGTTGACATCCCATACATGGTCACATTGGCATGTGTGCAGACCGTGTTTTTTGCATCGTTGTCGAGATGACGCTTCCCCCCTTTCTCCAAGCGGAGGAAGGGGGAACAACGGAAAGAGGCGGTGGTGGTGGTGGTGGGGGAAGGGGGAGAAGAAGGGGAAGAGATGCGGGCGGACACGTTCAGGTTCGCGGATCCACGATCGCGCGCGCGCGCCCGTCGTCTTGCGTTGCACGCAAGCGTCGCCGATCAAAAAAAAAAAAAGATTGAAGGGCGGCGTACGGACCTAGAACGGACGGGTTCGCACCGTGTGTGCTTTTGCGAGAAGAAGGGAAGGGAAGGGAAGCGTTGGGAGGCGAGGCGGAGTGACGGTATCCGACGCATCGACGATAGCGCGTGCTTCACACAGCGGCCAAGTTCATAGATGGCGTCCAGGGACATGACACAGACGAGGACGAATTTGAAAAGACCTGACCTTGTAGGAGACAAATAAATATATAAATGGGGTAAAGAGCCAGATGAGAGAAAGAACGATTGGAAACGGTCTTCCGCCACTGCCCATGCGAGGCACTTTGAAGGAAAAAAAGGGGGGGAGGAGGAGATAAACAGAGAGGGGGAGGGGGGAGAGAGACTCGCGGGCACGTGTTTTCGGCTCCTTGGTTGTCCCCGGAATTTGGGACGAAATTACCGAATGGGTTTGGGGGGTGGGACAGTAGATAATTCTCAGGCAAAGCAGAGACTGAGATCGACCCGCACAAGCTCCTTCCCCGCCCCTCTTTTTACGGTGAGCGTAAATCAGACGTAGGTTTACACTCGGAGGTTGACAAACGATGAAGAGGTCGAGATAGAGAGCGGGTAACGTACTGGTGAGAGATGCGTGTGAAGACCCGATCTGGCAGTGGGCCAATCAGAGCGGGCCATCTTGCGATCAATCTTGTGGGTGACTTGCACAGCCGGTGCGTGAGAGTCGGTGGACCGGCCGGGATATGCCGATTGAATTGGAGTGGGGCACGTCCAAAGTGGAGATACGAAGGTGGCAAAAAGGCAAAGGTTGATGCGGCCACCTTGCGATACTTTATGGAGACAATAAGGCTATGATAGTCACGGAGGTTCGGCGGCATCCGGGGAGCGCGGTCACAACGTGTTTTTTTTTCTTTGTTGCACGCTCGTTCAGTGCTAGTCGTACCGCCAGGAGGAGTGGCTGGGCGAGAGGGCGATACAAAAGGATGTGCCAGGGGTGTGAAGGGGTGGGGCCACACCGCATGTAACTAGGATACAATGGAGGCTAACCGAGGGCGACATTGTGTGCACGGCGGGGTCGCTGGAGGTCAAGGATGGCGAGAAAGAGGCGCAGAATGATAGCCGGGTGTGATCATTCCAGACACCGAAAAGGCAAGTCGCGATTTGAGGCCGTAATGATGGCAAGAGGAGAGGTCTCGGTGCCAGTGGAAAAGTGGTGGACGAAAATCTGTGCACACATCGGACGACCCTTTGTGAGATCGCCAAAAAATGCCATATTGACATGGGCCGGAAATGGAGAGAGATCTCAGGAAGAGCGGAACACGACGGAGTCCCTGAAGCGGGAGCAAGACGCTCTTGTAGGCTTTTTTACAACACACGAACGTCGCATCTGGCCGTGGATATCCTCGGATGCCAATTCACACAAAGATAGTCGCAGCGCTGAGCCGGGGGGGACTGGAAGGGGGGCAGTCGAAAGCGGCAAGGGCATGCCGAAGTTTCGCGGAGATTGGCTGAGTCCGAAATGAAATAGGAAAAGCGGAGCCAAACTCGAAAAAGAATGTTTGGCTGATCGGGGATCAACAGAGAAACACATCCCTAAGGCACGGCGGCATTGCGAGCGAGCGACCGCAAATTGCCGGCACTGGAATGGGTGGGTACACGGCAAGCACGACGACGGGCGCGACGAGCAGAGGATCGGCAAGATATGAGGCAGCGCTGTGCACGACGGGGACGCACGACAGAAGGTGACTGCCAGATCTCTCTCTTTTTTTTTGTTCTTTTTTGTTCTGTTGGCGTTCTCGGGTTCGGCGAGATTTGATTTGAGATTTGTTGGAAGAAGTAGTGGGAGCGACAAGGTTTGCCACCAGGGTCGCGTTGCAGACATGTCGGCTGATTTGACAAGGCGAATAATTCGGAATCCGAGGCAGTGGATTCTTTTCGGACGAGTCTCGTTCGCGGGCGTCTCAACCTCTGCGCGATACCAAGTATAATAACTCTCCCTCTTTTTTTACAACCCCGACCTCTTTCTCTCCCTCCCAGTTACGTGATCACGTTACATGTCCTCGATGGCTCACGCCAGCGCTGAATCCGTCTCGTCACAACAAGACAAACCAGAGCGCAGCCGTAATGCCAAAGCCCAAGCTCGCCATCGTGCAAAGCGAAAAGCCTATATCGAACAGGTCCGTCTCTTTATCTCGCCCCGCGCGCGTCCGTAACGCGTTCCACAGCTCGAGCAGACCGTCACCAAGCTCCAGACCGCCCTCGGCTTCACCCCAGACCAGGTCGCGGCGCTGCCCCCGCCCCTCGTCAAAATTCGTGAGCTCGAGCAGGAGAATGCCCGCCTACAAAAGGAGAACGAGGAGATGCGCCGTCTGCTCGGCGAGTCTGATCACAGACACCTCCCAGACTACCGCAGGCACTCGCTCCACTCCTTCCACGACTCGCGCAGCTGCGAGCGCGACTTCAAGAAACGCAAGATGGACGATCTCTACATCGTATGTCTCGTCCGCCCATCTGCCCTCTCAAAATAACCCACTCCCTTTTTTCAGGGCCCCGACGCATCCCACCCCGACACTCTTCCCCGCCCTCCCCCCCTAACCATCCCCCAACCGCTCTCCCACCACCAATACAGCAACATCCCGTCCCACAATTCATCCTCTGCCCACGGCGTCTCAAACAACGGCTCGTCCCTCTTCAACCTCCATGCCCCCGCTTTTCACCAGTTACCCAACACGCCCTCGGGTTCCAGCTCGACATCAAGCCCTCCCTTTTCGGCGAGTATCCGCCCTCGTTTCTCCTCCTCCTGAGGCGACCCAGTATGATGACCATCTCGTCTTCCACCCACCAGCAGCCCGCCCAAATGAATCACTCGTCGCACTCGCCTGCAAACAGTCGTCCCAGTTCATTATCGCACACGTCTCTTCCCAACAACTATCACTCGAATCACTACGGCTCCGTCAAGGTCGAGGACGATCATTACGGCGTAGGTGTACGGAATCTCGTTCGTCTTCATTATAGGCTCACTTCTCAACTGTCAGTCTTCAAACCACCACAACCACAATGGCCAGTCAAATCACTACCATACCACCCTCCCCCCCTTCGCGCACACTGTCCCCGAGACGGGTGACATCGACAGCTGGCACACACACACTTACTCGGCTGAGCGGGGCGGTCAGGTTCACCGGTAATGCTGTGTCCCCCAAAGCCGTTCTATTTTCCTTCGTTTTGTAGAATATACCCGTTTATTGCTATTCCCGCACCTTGACTTCCTCGTCAACACATCCCGATGCTCTCCTTCCTGCAGCATAGATTCATCCACATTCTACTAATACTTATTTTCCGGACTGTACAACTTTTATTCTGGCATTTTAGTGGATATGTGCGTGCATGTACTTATAATACCTGGCCTCCTAATGTAAATAGTTCCGTTCCTTCCCACTGATCGAGAGTCGAAGACTGTAACGCGTTTCGGTGGCAGCTGTATGTCATTTTGATGGCCTTTGGGTAAGATTCTAGCTCAATTTACCTTGTCTTGTACGGATCTGACGCGCTTACGTATTTATGTACATATTGTCGATACATTTATAGCCCTTTGCTTGGTCCATACCCGAACCTCGCATTCGCCCCTCTTCCGGCGCCGTCGTATGCAGACATCGCGCCAGCTGACTCGCCGGGAAATTATTATTCGAGGGAATTCAGAGTTTCATGCTCTAATAATAATGTTATGTACTACTCCATTCATGGCATCGATCGATCCTTCTGATGGAAACCGGCGTGATTCATCGTCACCGTCCTCTGGATCTGATGTCTCCCCAACAAGCCTCCGAGCAAGGTCGCTTCCTTTTCTTGCTTTCTGTTTCTCTTTCCTCGTAGGAAACGGAAGTGTTGGCCGACATGCTGCACCATATCGTTCCCTATTCGGGTCGCGCCGTGTGGAAGCGGGCCACTGGCACATGCCACATCGACTCGGGTCTGATGGCGTGAGGTATCGTTTCAGCCACGGCCGCGTATATCACAGTTTTTCCAGTCGGTCCCAACAGGTCGCTCGCAAATCGCCGTGTCCTTTCACCTGAATGGTGATGAACGGCCTCGGAATGAATGCACTTGCCACGCCCGCTGCTGCCAACGCGTTCGATGCGACCTCAGTGGCGACGTGCGAGGCGCCGCCCACGCTTGGCGTCCTGAGCCACTGCCGCTGCGCAGCCATCTAAATGTCATCTCAATGGAGCACCCACCATTTTTTTTTCACAGGGACCGAGCTGCTGTTCCATTCCACCGACGTCTCAGGAAAGACGGTCTGTCCATTATGAACGAGTGGTCTTTGTCCAAAGGGTCAACAAACGTGGCCCTGGGTCCACGATCGCGTTCCACCCGCGACAACAATGCGCCACTCGTTGGGCCTTTGTCTGCTTGGACCACTGAGCAGACGTACAAAGCCTGAGGCCAAAACGTCCTTTCCATGCCACCCATCTTTCGTTTCAGCTCCCCTCCTGATGCCCTCTGGCCAGTCCGCCCGCCCAGCGTCCTACGTGCCACGTCGCTTCGCTTCGGGCACGTTCCCCGTCTCGAGAAAATATAACCTGAGACAGATGCTGTACAACTATTCATATTCGGGAGGCAGGGTCAATTTAGAGAAAGATTCATCCGACCAGGTTATTCCTTCATTCCCATTTGGCGACGTTCCCGTCTACGCTGATACAGTGGACATTGAAAGTAAGTTTGCAACGTCAACCTCCATCACCTCTTTTTTTTCATATGTAGGGCTCTTCACACGAGCATGTATTGATATTTGAATTCATGTCAGCGCTAGCGTTTCACAACTTTTGGGGATGTCTCCTGACGCCGGACAATGTCGCCGCACGGATCGGGACAGACGACCTCCGTTACCATGCGTGGGTGGCGGCCAAGCGCGTCGTTGAATCGGGACTGTAAGTCCTCGCGTGATTCTGCTTCTCGTCCGCTCCTCTCATTCGAAAATGTATCGTGTAGCGTCAAGCTATCGGACAAGGAAGCCCTCGTATGCGCGGTAATGAACCGATTTGTGAGTCCGACGCGTTTCCGTCTTTCTATCGGCGTTGCTCAAGACGTTGGCACGGCCCCCCCCCAAAGATGGTCGAGCTGGGCCTGGTGCTCCTCGATCTGTGTCCAGGCCCGCTGGTTCTCTTCGTCGATCCGCGTTTGCATGACAATCCGGAACAGATGGTATCCACGGCGAGGGCGCTGGTAGCTCAGTTTGATGAAGCGCACGTGCGGCGGTGGCGAATCTTGGTGACTGTGCGGTCTCGTGCGTCGTTCCTTGGACCATTGTCTGAGTTGCTTTTTTGGTTAGTTGCCTGCGACGGACGAGGGGATTATCGCCGCCCAGGAACTCGTGCACCGACATGGCATTCAGACGAATCTCTCGTTGGTATCGTGCCTCGAGCAGGCCGCTGCGTGCATCGACGCCGGCGCAAAGATGGTGAGCATGAGCGTCGGACCGGTACGTTCCACGGCTCGCCCAGGGGAGGAGGGGGGATCGTCTCTCGAAGCGACACTGACGACAACTGCGTCATAGATTATGGAATGGTTCGATAAGCAGCAGCACCGCGGGCGCAGCGCGGAACCTCTCTCTCAAGATCACCCTGGCATCGAGGCGGTCCAGTCCTGCGCCACGTTCATACGTTACCACGGGCTCAACGCGACGCTGCTCACGACCGACGTGCGCGAGGTGCGCCTCTCTTTGTGAACTGCCGACGCGGCGTCCGCTTACCTCTTCTTTGTGTGCGTGGTGTGTTTCGGCAGTGGGCCGAGTTGAAACAGCTAAGTGGCATCGGCGCGACGGCACTCACGAAACCCCAGCTCGATCAGATTCCGATGCAGCACATGGTGACGTGGTATCCACGATCGGGCGATACCTCTCCCGCGACACTCCGCGCCATCGACGCTGCCTGTCCGACGACGCACGACTTTGACGCGGCCTCAGGCTCGGGCATGTTTGCGAGGCTCCCCGCCGAGCACCGGAGCCTGGTCTCTGCGGTGCTGTTCGTGCGCCTGCGCAAGATGGCGGCGGCGATGGACACGATCGAAAAGGTGGTGCTGGACGAGCTGAAGCGGCGGATCTGGTTGGAGACGGTCCCGTACGAGCGCCTCTATCGTCGGCCGTCATCACGGTTGCCGGACACGGGTATGGACACGAAGGAGATGCGACGCGCACGCGGCACGACACGGTCAACCTCCAGATCCAGCTCCCGACGCCGGTCCGAATCGCGGCGGGACGAGCGCCAGGCACGCGCGGCAGACACGATGGTCGAAGGCGCCGACTACTTTTGAGATTGCGGCACACAGGACCCTACAACCTACGATTACCCGACGTGCACATGCATGTGGCACGAAACACACTCCTTTCTTTCTCTTTTGTCTTGATTTTTGTTTTTTTTTTTGTAATGGATGTTGAACATCCCCATATACTGTCTCTGCATCGCCCCTACCAAATGACATTTATATAAATATATCCTGTCGTTTATATTCCAATGACGTGCGGGGCCTGCCCAGTATACGGTTTAGGCCCGCACGGCGCGATGCGCCCAAACGGGGTCAGTTGCACGCACGAGATCAGTGTTGATGATAATAATGGAGGAGATCGAATAGGGATATGGGGCGGCCCTTGCGATTCCGAAGAGGGTACTCCTATCCGTCAGCTCAAGGAACACGGGGTTCAGGTCACCTGCACACGAGAAGGGGGGGCGGGGGCGATGGCCCCATCAATCCCACCGTCATTGTCACTATCAGCGTCCGTGCAGCCCCATCGAACGCTATCGCGATAGATATCGCTTGTCGCTGGGCGAATCACTGTCCAGTGCGCCGAGGGGCCACTTGCTAATATTTGAATACCCGATCGTGAACCGGCGCCCATCTCGTTTATTTTTATTTTTTTTGATATGACACCAAGTGACAAGTCACTTGTCCTCTTTCGCTCTTCTTCTGGTCCCCTTCCCCTCCCCTCGCCCCTCCCTCTCCCTCCCCTCTTTCACCCGAGCAAGCCGAAAAAGGATAGATAACGATGGGGGAGGGACGGGCAGAGGGGATAGTTCCCGGATAGATAGCGAGCGACGTCTCGATGACGATGATCATCGATCAAGCGATCATCGAGACGTCTGCCAAAACCGGCTCGCTATTATACGCCCGCCCGTCGCGTCCGCCACCGAGCTGATGGATGCTGACGCGTCCCCGTCGAGCCCATCGATTGGCGGCGGCACAATGGTCTGCGTATCGATGCGCGTTCGTGTCGTCGGCGCAGACGAGTAAGTTACAAACCACAAAGGCACAGATGAATGGTTCCGGCCGGCCCGCCAGTCGTCGTGTCGTGATTTCATCTGATGGGCATACAGTAACAGGTACGGTACGACTGATCCCGACCCTCTATGGCCTACATTAGTACAGAACGAGCACGATTCCGCGGGGAGGGGGGCCAAGGGTTCCTCTGTCTGGTCCTGGATTCAAATTCCAGTGCGCCCCCACTGACAACTGAGCCTGCCGGACCCGGTAGGTTGAGTTGAGACCGACCCTCGTCGGTGCACAACAGTCGAGCCACGTCGAACCCATCGAATCTGGCGTGTGGGGACGTTGTGCGGTGATCATGTACACACCGTGACACGCGCACACGCACACACACGCACACAGAAGGCGATGCTGTTGCATGCAGACTAACGCAGATCAGGGTGGCGTGTTGCTGCGCTGTCCGCGCAGCCTCCGAGGGAGGGTGCCTTCTCGCGTCGCCGACGAGAGTGCCCCCGCCGCATCGCCTGCATCTGTCCATCAACGTGGCGACAAGGCTGCCAAGGGCGTGATAGCGGTTTTCTCATTCTCATCCTCATGCGCTGCCCACCCACGATGCCCGTCCCTGCCTGGGCACCCACACAAGGCCAAGGCCAACCTTACCACAAACGAACCATGAACGCCCAACGCCCGCCCACTCTGTAGGATCAATGTCCGGATCCTACCTAGCTCCGAGATGAGATAGCGGATAGCGGTACCAATCCTCGCCCGGATCTCGGTGGCTCGGTGTTCCGAGGGGAGCGTCCATTCTACGATGGATGTTGCCCCGTTTACCACTCGTTCGTCCTTTCAGTTCGTTCTTTATTGTCGGCGCAGACTCGGCATGGCTCGGAGTTCCTCACATGAGACCAACACCGACCTCAAAAGAGGAGAAATTTGTAGACATGATGACATGAACGAGGCGAGACGGAAGTAGACAAGTCACCCGCCAAGTTCGACAAACAACACGATCGGGCGCGTGGTGGGCGTAAATATCATGGGTGGGGAGGACTTGCCGCATCGGGAGCGAGTGTTTGCGCGCGCTCCCGGAAAAGGACACATTGGCTCGGTCGGCTGCTGTGCCTTCTAGAACGCTCATTGGCTCGACGCCAACGTTTGCACAGTCGCGCCGTCGCTTGTCGTTCCTGTCATCCCCTCGTTGTCGCCGCACAAATGAACGGCCGGATGACAGAAAAAGCAGGCGGATTTCGATTGGTCGTTCGGTACTATCGCCTTATCTCCTGACGCGTTTATAACCTTAGGAGCTCCAGCAGTTCGGTGCCAAGATCCGCCAATGGGAATAGAAGGACGAGGAGGGAAAGAGGTCGCGCGTTGAGCCCCCGGGGTTATTCTTTGTGGGGGATTTCGTTCCTTTTCCTTTTTTCCTTTTTCCGAATCAGAGGAGGGCACCAGGCACTCCCTCCGAGGGAGAGGGGCTCCAGTTGCATCCCAAAAATTTGAAAATAAAAAACCCCTTTGGACTGCTATCATGACCGCGGACCGCCCAACCTTTTCGCCAAAATACCCACCGTTAAACTCACCAATCCCTGGTTTCCAAGAGATAAGATCCACTTCGGCAGCGGTAAACGGTGCTAGTCCAGAAGTTAACTTTGCATCCCATAGGAATAGCGGCAAAGATGGGGGATCGCGCAATATAAGTTCTGTCAGCTGGCTTGTCACCAAATCACTCATGAAGCGGAGATGACCATGGAAACAACTTTCTTTTTTGGAAAAACAAATCAATGTGGCACTAATACTCACGTGATGTAAGAAGACAAGCGCAAATGGTAACAAGGTACCGGTGGATCTTTGGGAAACAAGGGTTGTCGTGGTTGTTTTATTTTATTTTTTTGGCACGGAAGCATTAAATTTACGAGTGGGAAGGCGAGATGCGGCGGCGGCCCCAAGCCTATTGTTGAAAGCGAGGGTGAATCTTGCGAGCCAAGTGACTGCAATGGCAACTTGTAGGGTTACGATCGATACGTGGATCGCTTGCGCCTTCAGGGCGCGCGCCCTCGCCAAAATTGGTGTTCGACATCGAACGTGTCAGGGCGGCGGCACAGGTATTGCGTTCTAAGATGAACACGTCCACGTAATTACGCTGAAGGCTGGCAATTTCGAGTTGGGGGAAATCAAACGAACGCTGGAAATGAATCAGACTATATGACTAATAGACACAGGAGAACCTTTCTGAATCGGACGGCTTTGACTCATCGAACTAAAACGAGTCCGCATTCAGTTAGAAGCGTCAGAAAGCATACGAACGTGTTGGGCCGAAGAACGCCCCAACGACTAGCTGTGTTTGCCGCTCCAAACTAGGCCGTACAATGTCCTCGATCCAACGTGCGGATCGGGATTGGTATTATCAGAGATAGCTTGATAACACGATTGATAACGCGAACGCCCGCCAACATTGTGGCTGTTGGGAATCAGATGACGATTGGCGTGGAAACGTGTCGCTGATCCCAGCGCCTGCTTTAGATGCGTTGTCAACGAAATAACGTCCCAGGGACGGTGACTATTAGACATGGTGAGAGCGATCAGGGTATGTTTGTGACTCACGTTATTGAAGCTCGGGGCCGTTGTTGTAACTACGAAAGATCCTCCGATATAGAAAGCGACTACTACCCTTCTGATTGCTTTCGGCACATTGATTGTCTGTTTCACCAAAGGTAACTTCGATAAGCTCTGTCCTAGCCTGAGATAACAGGGTCAGCTTGAACGGTTGTCAGGGCCACTCCAGAAGCCAGGAAATCAGAACAGTGGCTCGTTATAGGCTTGGTTGAATCAGATGAGATAGGTGCTTCGGGCGCATTTCGCCCGAATTTCTTCCAGTGCCCAAACCCTTGCCAGGCTTCTGCTGAGGTTGATGAATAAGTTAGAATGCCTCTTCAAACTCCCGGAGTCTCGAAATTGATATGGTGAGCTGATGAGCCCCCTGTTGCATTCTGTAAACTAGACTGGCCTTGGCTGTGTGAAGCTGCAGTAGTTACAACATATTATGAACCTGGGAGTCTACAGAATGAATCAGGAGCGTTCAAACTATCTGCAACTTGCCTGTTTAACCGGAGACAAGGAGTGATGCAAGTGCCAGAAAGTCATCACTGAGCAGCACGATCGACATAGAGGAAATAAGGACACTCTCCCAGGCCTGGGGTTGTCGATGTCGATGCTGGCTTGGCAAGGGACCAGGTACTACTTCGTAGTGTTTTCGACACCCTTGATGGCCCTTCTTTACTTGCAAAAAAAGAATGGTGAGGTGGATACGCATAGATGCCATGCCTGTGGTAGAGCATCCTTACGATGAACACCTACCAGCGGTATTGTCGAGGCACATAATGCTCATACCAAGTGACCGATTGTTCGGAAAGATGAATCATACCTTTGTCACGATGCTATAGGCAGATATGCTCAAACCAAAGAACTGACCTTTTGAACATCCGGTAAAACGTTTCGGATGCTCCATTAATGAAACTCATTGCTTGTCTTGCCCGCAGGTCATCGGCCGCCAGATGCGTTGAAGTTTATTCCAGTAAGTCCAGTCGGATCTAAGTGCATATAGGGTGGAGTCTGAGGAAGTGGTGAGTGCATTTTTACCTTGTAGCTTCTAGTCAATGGAGTCCCTGCCATGTGAGTAGTCCGGAGCGTTGTGATGTCCCCAGAGAAGTCTCCGTACGGTGGCGTTTACAATTATGTAAAATATATTCCGTCTTCGGACCGTCGGGCCGAGCATGTTCCGCTTGTTTCTCAACATCCATATTGATCCCCCGGTCTAATCGATATCCGCCAGACTTTGATACCCAATGGCGATACAGCTTTCTTCTGCACAGGACTACGAATCTCTACTGGACAAGTACGACACGTGGATGTTCGACTGTGATGGCGTCCTTTGGCATGGAGATCGGCCCATTGACGGTGCCGTGGAAGTACTCGATATCCTGCGGAAGCGAGGCAAGCACATCTGACATACCGTCTTTCTATTGTTTGCGACCCCACTCTGCAGGTAAACGTCTCCTTTTTGTGACGAACAATGCAAGCAAGTCTCGGAAGAGTTACAAGGGTAAATTCGACCAACTTGGGGTACGAGCTGCAGTGGTGAGGGACACTTCCTGACCAAACGCGAGTGAGCACGCCGCGTCTGACCCACCTCTGATTCAGGATGAAATTTATGGATCTGCCTATGCGACTGCCGTCTATATCTCGTCCGTAATGAAACTTCCCAAGAACAAGAAAGTGTATGTTATCGGGATGTCCGGACTCGAAGACGAACTTAGAGAAGAAGGTATTTCTTTTACTGGAGGCACAGTACGTCGCACCATCCTCAATGGTTTCCGGAGATACCTCATTGATAACATTTCTACACAGGATGCGGCGGACAACACACTTGAACCGTTCAGTTTGGCTGACTTCACACTAGACCCAGACGTTGCTGCCGTTGTGTGTGGCCTTGATTTAAAGATCAACTATACGAAGCTCTCAAAGGCTTTCCAATATCTCACCCGCAACCCGGGTTGTCAATTTCTAGTCACTAATGAAGATAGCACATTTCCTAGTGCGGATGGACTACTCCCTGGGGCTGGGTCTCTGAGCGCACCTCTCCGTTTCGCGTTGGAAAGGGACCCTATAAGTATCGGTAAGCCCGCCAAGACAATGCTGGATTGCATCCAAGCAAAGTAATGCACCGAACATTCACGCTCAAAGCAGTCTAGGCGCTGACAATATCCCGCCCAGAGTCGATTATGATCCAACGCGTACCATTATGGTCGGAGACCGCCTGAACACTGACATACTTTTTGGGCAAGCAGGGGGACTCGCGACGCTCCTCGTTCTGACTGGTGAGTGATTGGACATCTAACAACAGTAAATGGCGGTGACGCTATCACAACCAGGAATAACTTCGAAGGAAGACATTACTGGTCCTCATGCTTCGTCGATTGTTCCCAAATATGTCACTAAGTCGATAGGTGATCTACGTGTAGTGAGATCAGATTGAAGAAGTCTTCCTAGAATAATACCCATCGTTGGACTAGGGGTATCAACTGGTTTTGCTTTTTGATGGCAGCGATTGAAGATACTGTATAGCAAGCCACTTGGTTGTGATGAACGCGAAGCCCACGAGCGTGCCGATGATGTAACCTCCGAGACTGCCAAAGAGCGGCGTTAATGGCCAAGCCTAGAAGGCAAGCATGAGCGGGAATGGGTTTTACTGCATGGACGCGATCACACCTGCCAAGGGCGGTCCCAGTCGAGTGCAATTGGGATAGCACCGAGCCAAGCCCCGATAACTGTCCCAAGTGCCGGGTGGACCATTGCGAATTCAATGGCATTCTTTGGCCTACGAAGAGGTTTGGCTGAGTGTCGTACTGCAGAACGTTTCTCTCACGATAGTTCAACAAAGAGTCGGGTCCATGTCAATCTAGTGATCATCGACGGGGTATCGGAATTCCAGGAGGGATACCCAAGTACGAATGCAGGTGTGAATGTGGTTAGAATAGCGATCACGAAAGCCAAGAGCGCTGTTTCCACGACGTGACTCCACGATAGTTCAATAGTGATGCAAAGTATGGCACGAAAGGACTCACGTCGTAAGAGGGGCGCCAAACATGACGACGACAAGATGAGTTGCTAGGGCTGCACACAAAGTGAACGCGGTCGCATTCCATAGTTTCTAAAACGGTCGGATGAGTGGATATGGTGCAGATGCTCGCAGTGTGTCTGCGCACCGTCCATCGCGAGGCGTTGAACTTGACACGAGCAAGTTTGATGTCGATTTCGGTCCCGTCAGCAGTCTGCTGAAAAGACCACTTTCGCACCCAGTTTGCCCACCACAACTCCAAAAGAGTAAGCCCGAGGGATACCCAACACAGGGTTGAGGAAGGGCTTGCGGTCAACGCTTCCATGAATTTGGACTGGGGTCTGTCGGTGTTCCGAGCGGTGAGAGGTGCGAAAAGCTGCATTGTTCGAGGGAGGTATAGGGCGGTGAACCCAACAAGGACAAGGTGTACTCCAAGCACGGAGGCATATTGAGCGAATGGAAACTTGTGGTCCACGGACGCTTGCGCTGTCGGTGCCGCCTTGTTCGCTCTCGCCGTCGGCTTGCTCGCAGCGGGTGCCTTGGCCGTCTTGACGCTTTTGGTTGGCATGTAACGCTATTATGTTAGGATGCGAGTACTTTTTTTTCACGGTTCCCACTGCACTGTCGTCGCTGACGATGCCAACTTGGACTTGGAAGAGTTTGCACCGGTTTCGATCACTTCTGTCACTTATCACTTACCTTCATTTGTCTGCCCGGCGCGTCGCACTCACACTTCACGCGCAGTGCATACTATTATGGAGATCAATTCTCCGACGCTGCAGATGCCAGTCTCAAATCCGACTTCATGCCAGCGTCACGCCAGTGGTACCAGTGAATGACAGCTCCAAGGAAGAGCGTCCTCATGTCGACACGGTGCGAGCAGATCATCCCGAAACTCCCGCACCACCCTCTGCACAGCGCGCCACTGCCAGCGGCAAGCAGGACGAGCCATCAAAACAACAAGCTCCCGCTTCTATTAGTTACCAATTCAAATTCGAACAAATCCCCGCGACCCCCGAAAAAGGATCACGGCGATACGAGGTCAAAACAGTTAGGTATGGATTCCATATACGTGGCTCCATGCCTTTCTCATTTTCGATAGTCGAGACGCCAAATCTCCTAGCGTTTTGCCTGGACAACGGCAATTCTTATCTACGTAGGTATTTACCTTTCCGGAAATGCTTTCCCCTTCAGCTTGTTCACGATCTAGATCACCACTCATTGACGGATGGAGACAATTTGTCCATCCCGAGGGAAACGTCTTGTTTTATCACGAGTCATTGGTACGTCTTTCTCTCCAAGTCTGTTGCACGATTATTACTGACCCTTCTTGCAAGCGCATCTACACAGAGAACGATATCACTGACCGGAAGCAAGCAGAACAGGTTCTTTGTTGCGCAAAGTCACTCGTCGAGCAAGCAACCGATGCTAGCGATGTCATCATAGATGAGCTCACAGAGCTTGTCATTAATGTGGATGATGCTCGACGTTGTCATTACTATTTTGTTGACCACACCAACCGACTTCTCTTTTGGGTAGATCAAGTGAGCGTGACCGACCTCGGTACACACCTGCAAGGAATTACTCAACTCAGTCATATCAGTAAGTTCGAGGCATTGATAACTTCATTCACTGACAAGTTTGTAGGGTATTTGATCGAGTCACAGTACTGGTATGCCGCCACGAATAGTCTCCCAGGCACGCCCTTTATGTTTTGCGTTTACACTTGATACTGAAGTTGCCCAAGTTTTTTGCATTTAATGTAATTCCAAGGTCACATTGCGAATTCTATCCCTATGGCTGCACCCTTTCAAAGGGAGTTTTCGATGACCTTCGAGGGATGCTCAATTATGCAAAGACCGGTACATCGTCTCTATGAAACACTCGCACACTATCCTTATCATATGATTCATCAGACATGATGACCACTGACACCTCCTCAAGCCCATTCGCACAAGATGAACTGGTCGCCATACTGGACATTGTCAACTCGCTCAAAGGTATGTCACATCTCATACCCATCCTTCATGTGGCTGATTCCTGGCGAAGACGACGGGAAAATTGCAGATCCATACAGTGTTTGGATTATTGGTAGGACTGTAACTCGTTACATAATGGTGTGGTGCTGATTTCTTGTGCAGCACGGTTGATGACATTTTTCAGTGGGTTCGCTTTTATGCGCTTGTCATTCCGTCAGGTCAACTTTAATGCTAGCTGAGAACCAGTTCTTGAACTTCTGTGGCCAGCCGTGTGCACGTTTGAACGCAGATACACCATTGTTTGGGCAACAGACATGGAACCGACATATCATATTTAAACTTGTCAGCTGGTTCCTGTTTGGATCGCCAAGTGATCATGCCGTTCGCTTGCAACGGATTTGGGTCGATGGTATAATCATCCAGCCCCGCTGGAAGGATTATGTTAACCGGCTTACGGGCGAGCTAGCCCGGTATACCATCTTTGTATGTTATTTTTATTTTGTGCCTAGATCGCTCATAAGTTGCAGTCGACAGTAATGCTCGCCGTCAACTTTAGTTTTCTCGCAGTTCCCGGAGTTGTCACCCCATATTCGGCTGCCAGCATGATCCAAATCATTCTTTACTGTTCGGTGGTTTCAACAACCGCATCCATTGCATTCTCGTTCGTACTGCTGAATGTGTACAGCAATCCAGGATTACTGGTCGCTGGCCCTGCGGTATGTTCCCACCACAAAATCTCGTCTACGAGCAACACTGACCATGATTATCGCAGGCAGAAGTCATGTGGACGCTCAGTAAAACTAAAGCAGGCATGGCGTGCCTTGCAATCACTCATGGCCTTCCACTTGCTTCGCTCATATGGTCGTAAGTTTTTTCCACTTTTGTTCGTCACCCTCCGCTCACCGCCTGTAGAATCACGTTCTTTTCAGTCGCCCTCGCGGTCCAGATCTTCAGTCCAAGGGAACTTGCTACTGTGGCGACCCTTGGTATCGAATGCTTGATTATTGCTCTTTTCGGGGTGGTTACCTTTGGTGTTACGCGCTTGTTTGCTGGGAGCGATGATTCGGATGAAGACGAGGCGGATGCTCCTCATGAAGAAGCTCGACCTCTCGTAACCTCGCAGTACGACGTTGAGCTGGGTCCTAGGAGCTGATCGCCGCTTAATGTTAGGCTCGTTCGGAGAAGTAGATGGATTTTATATTGGGCACCCGGTCTTTTTGCTTGTAGGAATCGAGAGCAAATCTTACGAGACGGGCCCGCCCGTGCGACTTCTCCGCTGGACAAGGCGTACATGTGTTATCTCAGAGATGCATCGAAATTGTGCTTATGGGACCCAGTGCTAATTCTATACTAGCTCCATCAAGGGTCGGGAAACAGCCCACCGACATAATGGGATTGTGGGCATGGTTTGTGAGGGTGTGGTACTACACACCAATATGGATGTGGAGAATAGGTTGATCGAGCAGTACATGTCGTACCGACCTCATTGTCTTCCACAGCGCATACGCGGCACGGGTATGACCCCACCGTCTCGACACGTCCACCATATGTTCATAAAGCGATGACGTAGTCTTGTTCGCCTGGGCATCATCCACTGCCCACATAGTCCCAATCATAGAACGAAACCCCGCGAATTGCATCGCGGCCCCCAGATGTATCACCTCGTCAGCGCTCCTCTCGTATCCGAAGAGTTGGGGTGTAAGATGAAATGTAAAGGTCTGCAAAACTCTTTTCGCCCCTCTGTATGGGCTCGCGACGTGGAGGGGCAAGAGGGAGAACTCGGCGGTGGGACACCACCAAACGCGACTCGGAGATCCGAGCGGATATGTAGAGCGGAGACGGTCAGCAACGAAAAAGACAACCTGGTCCGAGCTGTTGCAAGAAAATTGCTCTCTGTCGACATCCACTTTCTTTGCGCGAAGGGTCAATGCGCGCAGCGCCGACGACAGCTCTCCCACTTCGCCTTTTGGAATTGACAATGGAATGTGGAAGGGATCCATGTCGACGGACAAAACAAGGACATCGCAACTATACTTGCTCGCATTCACGATGACGACAGGTCCGCCACTGGCTGTACGTCGGAGGTCGGAGAAGGGAGACGGAAGAAGGAATTTAGAAAGACCGGGCAGCTGGCGAATCTCTGACACCACACTTTCCAAGTCGGTGTTCAGGCGGCAAACTCGGACGAGCGGTGTAAGGCACATGTATTCATCTGCTAATTTCTTCCCTGTCGGTCCACACGTTATCACGTCGCCCATTGAGGAATGTAGTGAGTAAGCTGACCCTAAAAGACTGCACGACCTTCAAGTTGTTCAAGCAGCTCGTCCGCAATTGTAGGGGACTGAAAACGAAGACAAGCCGAGAAGGCGTCAATCGCAGGAGAAGACGAGAGACTGTTGAGGAGATGAAGATGCTGGGGTAGCGAGGGCAGCGCCGTGCACAAGCAATTCAGGGTTCCCCGTAGTACGACGTCGGGATGAACGACACCGGTACTTTGACGTGAATACACAACATTTTTCTCACCTCGAGCAATCCTCAATCGGACGAATTCCTTCGCTTCGAGGGGATTACAACTTCCACGTTCCCAGTCGCTGCGCACTCAAGCATCTATTTCGGACACAAAACATGTGAGGTTTCCATGCGTTTGACGTGTAGCCCCACCGTGCATGCGCTCACGTAGTACAATCCGGAGGCAGCACAAATTCATTCCGGAGTAGGATCTTTCCGTGGAAACGATCTTCAAGGATACGATCTGAAGAGATCCACAGACTGGGTGGGCACAGACGCCCTTAGTGCGTGAACGATGCGATGGGATCCATTGTCCTGATAAGTCCCAGTCGACTTTGCGTTCACGCTTGACCCAAGCGTCCCTCTTTGCGGGACCCCTCGAGGGCGGCGCCGTCGCTGTTGTCTAACATCCGCTAGCCCCGGTATACCCGTACGTCACCCAAGCTGTGGACGTTAGAAGACCCGGACATGCTCACGTTTCCGGAGGATGCGTTTCGGTCTGGTGGCAAGATGCAAGATCGAATGGGGCTTTGACAGACATGAAATGCCTCAGTCATTCCGTGTTATAGTGTAGCATGTCGGCAAGTCGACGATGAATAGAGTTTACCGGATTGCTTCCCGCTTCGCTGATATCTTATCTGTACATGCATCCGGGGAAGAATCGATATAGAATTTGGCAGACGACGTTGCTAGGTAAGGAGGGCATCGTTTGGTTGACAGCTATCGGGAATTCAAGGGGTTGAAGGACACCAGGAACCTGCATGACGAAAAGCAGCTGGGAGCCCCACGGAAGGATGAGTGTGCCATGGGTGAAGAAATGGATAGAGAGTAGAAGCGGGAGCGAGAGGAATACAGGAGTGGGAAGTGTTGTGAGTGTTAAAGGAAGGTATAGTAAAGTCTGCAACACTGTCGACAGCCTACAATGGGTCGAGTCAACCTCGGCATATGCGAGACATGATTGCACGCACCTCGCCATGTGGGACAATGCACTCCGTAGCATCCAAGGGTTCATGTCCGTCGCTGCTCACCAGTGGTCCATGCCCATGCAGAAGTTAGAATTAGCGATTATTACGCTTCGCTTGGGTATGCGAGTAGGAGCTGATGGGATGGCAGGATGTGCCAGGTGCACGCGGCACTTGTAAAGTGTAGTGTAAACAGTAGTACTCATGGACACGGCGGAATCCAGTCGGATAGGGGCTTCAGTTCTCTCCTGCCAGAAACCTTAACATCCGAACTCGGCATCATGTGGAGGTTCATTCTCATATCGTTGAAAACCGCTTTAAGCACCTTTCTCTCCTATTTTGCGCCTGCCATCGCGGGCAGACCTACTACTGAGGAAGAGCTCTCTTCCCTTCGACAGTTCGCCGCTATGGCTTGGAACAACCCTGATGCTTACTTGCTACATCATCCCACCGGCAATTTTCAATACCTCGAGCTGGGACAACACTGTGCTGCCTTTCAACGGCTCATCATGACTTTGAAGGACGGCAAGATACTCGTGACGGACGAGTATCGCGCTGCACTGGACGCAATACAGACGAGTGAGGACTACGAGCGTGGGGCATACATCATGGGTCAACCGGGTATTGGTAAGTGCCGTATCCGATGCTATGCAAGGTTCTCAACGTTTATACTATCCCTCAGGGAAATCATACTTCCTCATCTATGCTCTTGTTCGACTCCTTGGACAGGGACAACGTGTTGTTCTTCAGACCCGAGCTAGCTACTACATTCATTTCTCGAATACGGCCTCTCTTCATTCAGTTGACGATTCATCTCCACTTGTACCCCATGCTACACGATATATCTTCTGCGACTCGACATCAAAATCTCCCTCTCCCCCAGAAGGATTCTTGTATTCCAGGATTCCCATCATCCAAATGACCTCCCCGAGAATTTCTCACTGGAAGGATTGGAGCGAACAACTGGAGGTAAAGTGCTACATTATGGATATTTGGTCAGAACAAGATATGATCAATCTTGCGTAAGTAGTATCTTCGGCATTGTAGCCTAACCTGATGCCCGAACGTCGTTCAGCGTCCTGTTGAAACTGGACCCACAATGGATGGTTTCCCGCGCGAATAAATGGGGAAACATTCCGCGCACTATTCGTAGTTCTATTGACGACGACGACGAAAGAGTCAGAAGGCTCTATAGAAAAGCTGCTTCTGATGCCATCAGGAGCTGCCCAGAGATGTTGCATGGAGGCTTGCAGGGTAACCTACCTGACCAGGCGCTTTCAGTTTTTTTTTTTTCATTCGGCCGGAAATAGTTTCCGGACCTGGCACCGTTGATCGTACCCTCCCTATTGTCTGTGTTCCGACATGGACCATCGCCGAACTCTTATATGAAGCGTCTCAGATGAGCGACAAGACAGAGCGAATGGGCTTCATGGATGTTATGGCGCAACATCCGGAAACCCGTCCAGTTTCAAGCGCTCTCCACGAAGACCGGTGCCATAGCTTCTTTTACGCAGGAAAAGCGTTGCAATGCTTTTGGCTCCAGGGGGAACCGAGATGGTTGCAGGGGACAACCAACTTCTCCCACCCGACTGAGGACGATCTCAGATTCCGCCCTCCACCGTATTATTGGAGGCCACCGGCAAGAAACTTCCCCGGTGTTGACGGCGTGCTCATTCTAGACTCCATGATTGTTGCGTTTCAAATGACTGTGGGAGCAAAACACAAAGCGCCGACGAAGGGACTCCAGAAACTGCGAAGGACCGTACGGGGGAATTTGAAGAAGATTCCCTGGTCTTTAGTGTTCGTCGGCAACGAGCGCCGGCAGATCGAGGAAGTCGCGCGCAGATGCCCTAGACTTCGTATCTGGAAGGGACGGGATCCTGTGGCTGTCGGGTGGGCGGTGATCGAACCATCCACTAATTATGCTCTTCATGTGAGTGGCAAGCCGATCGATCGTGCTCAGTTTTTCACTCAGTTGTCAGTGGTTACACGGGGAGGGCCCGATACAGGTTGGTCCGTCTGTACAAGAAGCTGAGAATGAGGATGGCGATATGGAAGAGGTATCCGATGTGGACTCGGATGCCATGGAGGGGTTATAAAATGAGAAAGCTACTGGAGATGCACTTGTAAAGTATGGTACACGACACGCAATGTATTCTGTGGTATGGGTGTTATTCTGCCACTCGCCTCAAAGTCAATTGTTCAAATGTTCATCCCATGCGCCGACCCTTTTCAACCCACTAGCTCCATAACTAGGCAGTCATGACTCTCGGGCTGACGGTGGTGGTGGTAAGGGTCCAGAGCAAAATCGGAAAATTAAATTAATATAGTGGGTCAATGTCACAAGTATCTGCGACCGAAAACAAATACAAAAATAAAGAAGAATGCGTCGGCACCAAACACTTCCCGAACGTCGTTTGGCTTCTGTGTCCTCTTTCAATCCGGTCGTGAATACACTTTTCGACTTGTTGTGCAAGCCGCGCGAGGCGGTCGCGGTTCACGCAAATGAACGAGTGGTAGACGCTATGCTGGAGGGGTGGGTAGTAACCTATCCGGATTCCCTCTTCATGCATACGAGTCTGCAGCGTGGTCAATCTGTGTCGCTCATCGAATCCTTCATGGATGGCGAAGAGCGATCCCACGGCGATAGGCACTTCGCCATTGGGGAACGCATGACAGCAAAAAAGGTGCACTGGGGATCCCGGAAGGGCCCCCGGCGGTCAGAACGACCCGTGGGTGATACCAGCCGTGCCTGGCCCTCGTGCCCACCTAGTATTTAGGCCTCGCCGAGCAGACCGAGTCATCCCGAGGCTGCAAGAACACGTCAAGAAATGCCTCAATCATTTCCTGTTCCCTCGCGACTGCCCTGATGTATTCGTCAGTTAGCGACCGGAGGGGGAATGGACAAGACGGAGTCACGGAAATGCTATTCCACGTATCGATCGACTTGGGTCCCCTGGCGGATGAAGCGTGAGCGCTTCTCGATAGAGGTCGATGGCCTCAGTAAGGACTTCCGCTGCACCCACCCCGGGTCACGAGGCCCGCAGCAAGGTTATTCAAACTAATTGACCGATCCGGATGCCCTGGTGGGCGAAGCGCGAGTGCTTCTCGATCGAGGCCAATGGCTTCGCTAAGAGCGTGTTTGAGAAAGCAGTTCGTTGACTAGTAATGGTCATGTAAATCTCCAGACTCACAGAAAGTAGTAACAATTACTACCTTTGGAGTTCATCTGGTTCGACCAGGTCACAGTCAACCGTCCAGTCATCAGTACAAGAGTAAATCACGAAGGAAAAGTGTCATCCCCGCCATTTCGAACACTTTGAGTCCTTGGCCTGGCTTAACAATTGAGGGTTGCCACCATGACGAAAACTTCAAAAAAATCAAAATCGGCTAAGCCGCCATGTACCACACTCAACTGCTATACTAATTGGGTCCGACTTATCGCCGTTCACTCAGTCCGCTGTTTTTGCTTTGCTCGACATCTTTATTTGATGACACCCTCGCCCCACCAAAAATTCCTGCCGAGGGCCCAGGGGGGAAAAGACGGTACTCAACGTCGTCGCTAGTATTGTTCCTAACGACATAGAAGACTTGTTGACTGACAGAGATTCTTCTGGTATGTTGTGAGTTCACTTATTCATATTCCACTCAGTGATCTTTTTAACAAACCCAGATAATGAAGATCGCCAGCGTCCCACATCAGACGCGATACCGGGGCGAAGAGCAGGTTAAACAGGATCCACACAGTCGTAATGTAAATATGGATCATGTGGCTGCGCGGAATTGCTAACGGATTTGCAGCGCACTCGAAACGAGGTAGTGGCGAGAAAATTTAAGAATGGGGGGAAAGTCATTGAAACGTCGTCAATGAGTTAACATGCATCACCTACCGGAAATCATGTAGGGCGCGAGAAACACGACCGGGAATACATTGGAAATCTCTGCTATACCTGCAGCCCGTGCTTCAAGTCAAAGGCGACAAGAGCGTCGTGCGGGAGTCGAAAGAGAAGGTTTCGGAGTGTGTGTGGCGATTTTCACTATACAAGACTCGTGCTAATAGACTCGCGGTGCTCTCATCAGCGCAAATCGTCACGCCACCCTCCTGATCACTAGCTTGTCCCGCGATTGAATATTTACATCGCCTCTGCTTCCATTTTATTGCTCAGCCGGCTGAACCGGATTTGTTCCGAATTGTATAAACAAAGTGACCGATGCAGTGTCAAGGAAGAAGCTAAAGACTAATGCTCCTCGTGGTCCGAGGTAGTTGCTAGGGCCTATCCCGGGATACATTGTTGTGATCATAGCATCAATGACGGTATGGATAGCCCCTGCGCTGAATGCGTTACAAAAAATGACTGGTTGAACTTCGCTCCAGGCAGGCCGAGCTCAAATTCGCCTCTGATAGAGAGTATTCGGATTTACCTCTCGCCGGTAAGTGCATCAGAACGACCTTAGATTGGTATACTCAAACTTTGCACATCTGCGTTCCAATGAAGACTTTGGTCTCAGTCTAGTCAAGTACCCAGTTCAAACTCTAATCCCCGGCATATTTAAGATTATGGAATGTATCCGCCGTCTCGTGTACTCTTTGCTGTCTCCTCCTACGTTCGACGCCCCGCTTCGCTTGTACTCTCGCCGCTCTTTTCCTGCTTGTCCAATGGCTACCGCACATGACTGTACTTGCCCCCAGATGTCTCGGACACCTGGCGTAGAGAAGGTTCTGACCGCTTCTCATGCACCGGGGAATGCGTCGAGGTGAGTTCATAGTATGCGAGTTTGTCCATATGTTCTCGGCTCATTTCTGTCAGTCCTGACGGTGATTTGAACAGTGTAGTCAATTCAGAAGACGTTGATGTTCTGGCGTTTGGCACGGCTCAACCGGGATCGACGCTGCTATTGTCACAGCTAGTCGCTGCAATGGCTATTCAGCTCGACGTCACCGCTTCGATGGTCGTATCACTCAAGGATCGGATCCTCGCAGTCGAAGGCACCCAGGCATCCCCTCATAGCCGGGAGGTGAAAGCCCTGAGCCAGCAGGTTAGCGAGTTGAAAGATCGAGTAGCATGCCAGGAGGATCGCGTTGCCTACCTAGAGAGCCGTCAGCGCGGAGCGACTGATGCGCTAAGGAAGGTGGTACTGGAACTCACGATGAGGATGGACGACTTGAAGATTCGCGATGATGCCCTTGAGAGTTTGCGTCAATCCGTTAGCCTCTTGCAGCAGTCGATAGAGTGCCAAGGGGCCAGAGTCACCGCGGTCAAGGCCGATACCGCACGCAAGATCGCTCTCTTGCAGTCCGAGATGGCCAATGTTCAAGCCGAACTGTCCAGGGTCAAGTCGGATGCTCTTTCAGCGAACGCTCCGCCTGTCTCTGCGGTCGCAGAGTTGACACGTGAAGCGCAGACTTTCGGAGGGATCAATCAGCGGACCGAGGATGCAAGAACGGCCAAAGGTGATACATTTCCTTGCATTCACATATTCGGAACATGGCTAACGCGGCATTTTCATTCAGAGACCAACCGCCCTTTACGTCCTACTATCCCACAGAACCTAGAACGCGTATCCGCAGGCTCGACGCCAGCAGTCAGTCGCACCATCCGTCAAAGTCATAGTACGTCTACGTTTGTCTCAATACCGCCTTTTTCGACCTGAGATTATCAGCCATGGGCGAGATCAGACAAAGAGAAGCCAATCTTCCCAAGATGCCACTTGCCGCACGCACGAATGTCATTCAGACCGGTGCTAGTCAGATACCTGCATTCCTCGTTATACCCAAACCTGCGGTTCCCACTGCAGTGATACTGGATGGCTTTATACCCATGGGCCACAATTTACCCTCGAAAAGAGTCGATCAGAACAGCAAGACAGGCAATGGTTCGACGAGGATGATGCATGATCATACTCAATTATCTAAGCTTGGTTCTGGACAGTCCCCGAACGTCTGCAAGATGAATTCTACGCCAAGTCCGAAAAAGGCCAAATCTGGTACTATGCCCTTGAACATATCCGCCCCGAAGGTTCGCGAGTCGAAGCTACCCGCACTACGGAAGACCCCTTCTCTGGGAGACGCTTCGCTACGAGTTGATGGCGGGTCGCTGACGCAGATACCTTTCTCCGAATCCACAAGCAATCCCCTTCCCAACGGTGTGTTCATAACTCCGCTTTCCGTGTATTGTACATACTAACATCACAGTGGCGGAAGTAGATAACAATCTTAATATTATCCGTACTCCTTTTGTTCGGAGAGATATGAATGACAAGGAAACTCGAAATTCCTCGAGGTCGGCATGTGAGTTATCTCTTGCCTCGTCTCCTTCGTACTGACATGGGCCGACAGCCCGGCCTCTTTCAGATAAGAACGGTACCAACCACGCACCTTCAAAGCACGGGAGTGTAAATGGAAAGGTCCCACGGACCCCCTTGAGATCCGCCAGTAAGTGATTTCACGCCTTACTTTACCCGTCCTCAGCGACAAATGGTCGTAGACCAGACTTTGGCTGAGAATAAATTCACCTTACGCACATCATCCTCTGAATCGCTGGCTGCTCTGAAGGCGGCTGTTGAACGCATGCAAGGTGAACACGATATGCTAACTCTCGTGCCGGGGCCGGACGCTTCAATTTCAATGACGGCGACTCCCATTTCCAAAAGTGTGTAGACCCTTGCTTCCGGCATGCGCTAGACTAACTCTGATTTATTCAGAGGACCATTCCGAACGCAACAGCACCTGTATGTCCCGCGTGAAGAACCTAGCCATCAAACCGTCGCGGAGGCTGTAGATCAAGTTGTGGATCGCTTGGGAAGATCTTCCACTATAGGATTTTCAAGCTTTGGTTGCGGTGGGACGGAGATGGGCTAAGTGAAGTCGCATTACTTATTCCAAGGCATCTTTTTTCTATTCTGCTGTTATACGTCCCGGATGGTGTCCAAGCCTCGAGACGGTTTTGGTATGTAATACGAGGCACAAGTAGACTTATGCCAGCAGATCCTAGTGTAATGACAATGAGCAGATGTTCTCGTAACGAAGTAAGGTGTCCCGTGAGTTTTGAATCTGCGTCTACACAGGCATGAGCAGATGCGGAACGTTCGTTACCCACCAAAAGCCAAACATACCTCCGATCGAGCTCCGATGAAGACGCCGGTTGTCAGCAAGCCGGCATTGTCCGAATGACTAGGCATCGTCAACAATAGTGAGCAAAGGCATAGCCATCGCCGCCGGGCTCTGTATCAATATTATACCGTCTCCTTGCGCGTGCCGAACAGGTCAAGCTGCAAACACCCAAGGTGGAAAGGCAGGAAAGGGAGACCCTAAGAGGTCGTGCCAAGAATGCCGGAAGCAGCGGATGCTCTACCAACCGCAGGTACGCACGAACGACGTCCATGTGTGCTGCCGTCGCTGACGATGTGTGGTCAGATTTGTGAACGTCGCGATGCCCCCATGCGGGAAGCGGAGAACGTGTATGCGCATTCTTCTCCCTTGGATCGTCTTACTGTGCCTACAGGAACCCAACCCAGAGAAGTAAGCGTTATATTGACGCTGCCATCATTTGCTGAATACGTTGGAACATCATCCCTTGCGAAGCACTTCCCTGTCGTTTTTATACATGGCATATTCTACCCTTTTTCCGCATCTCGTTATGCTACGATATGCGCTCCGACATACCTAATTCATGACCAAACCAAAGCCATGGAATATTTGCAAATTGGCTGTGAGACTGCGACGGCTGATGAGATATAAACCCATGTCTAGATTGTACGACAGCCCTCAACGACTCAAGATCGCAGATGCGATAGGCACGACATCTTTCATGTCGGCCACATCATGGACCCGCACCACACTTGCGCCATGTTGAACGGCGCACGCAACAGCCCCTGCCGTTGCCTACCCTCCCTCTTCCGCCCTCGTCCTCTGGGCCTTGTACGTCCCCTCCACATCCGACTACCTCTAATATCACACCCAGCGCAGACTTTTTGGACGCCCCCAGCAGACGGCGGGTACCCCGCCAACTTGTTCTCTCGGTCGTCCGCTGTCACCCGACCCAGATCGCGCATCAGCGCTATCTGCTCCTTCACCGGCTTGCTGAACCCGATCCTGGGGTCGACGAACACGAACCATCGACGGACCTTGCCAGACCATGTACGGTCGCATCCACGTTGCCTCCGAGCTCCATTTGAATACCATCGACCAATCCGCCCGGGTACGCACTATAGTCCTTGTCCGCGCCCGCCTCACGAGAATGCATCAACACCACCAGCACGCCCACATCCCTTGCCAACGCCGTGCGCACACGGTATTCCGCAGACGTGACATCTGGCGGGGTATGTCGACCCGGAAAGGGCGTATGTGTCGTTGATGCAGTCAGCACCTGTGTGGCGGCGTCTTCGGCGACGTCCCAGTGGAAGGTGTGGACGGAGATGAGCGTATCGGATGGCGTCGTCAGGGTGCCCACGGATCCCTTGTGACGGGGACGATGCGCCTGGTCTCTTCCTTGGGCGTGACGAATTGGACGCCTAGGTGGGTGGAGTAACCACCAGGGTCGACGATATCAGCACCAGAGCAGAGTCACACGTAGTCCAGGGTTCTCAAATCGTTCCTCTGAAATTGCAGTATCTGAAGATTTCAAATGCATCCTACGTCGAACATGTAGCTATTCGTACTTCGATCGCAATAACGATTGTTCAGATCTACTCTGCCCAGAGTTGTGGTGGGCCGGCTTGTCTTGCAAGAGCACGTGAGTCGACCCGTGGACAAACCTGACTTGTTTCTGCCAACGTAAAGCGCAGACCGAGGGTCGTGGCTTGGTGCTTGTGCAAATGCGATTACAAGATTACAACCGCGCAAGAGCTTTCCATTCACAGTCTGGGTCCTTTTCTGCGTCGTAGGTGGCCAACAGACGAAGACAGCGCACGTAGTTCTGGATGAGACTTGAATCGGTCACGTAGCCCAGGCGGTACCACCTAATGCCCACTTTCGCAATGTTAAGAAAAGTACTAATAATAACATAACCAGACGTCCATGTGTAATTACTGTCTCGTTCATGTACCCGATAGATACATACCCTCGTGACTTCCTTTCGTTGATGTCAGACTCGTGGAATAGGAAGTCAGGTTCTGCCATCTTTCCAGAACGAAGTGTATTCATATCTTGAAGTACATAGAATGCGGTTTCGATTTGTGGTCGATGTGTTGTGGGTCGCTGATCCATAGTCGCACCAAGATTGTCACGGCAACTCTGAAAAAAGCTCGCTCTCGACGAACTCCCACAAATTTGGGTCGTATGGGACGGTACATACCAACCAGAAGAGACGAGCGATACCCTCCTATGGCGTCAGTGCCAGTCTCTGCGACCGGCACCGTGGGCTTGGCTTGAGGACTGCAAACGCGGCTCTATGAAGAAACCACGACGTTTAATCTGGAGCAAAGACGACTCACCTCGGTAAATGCCATCCATCCACTAAGAATATTCATACTTTCGGATCAGGCCCTTGGACGATACGTGGTTGGGATTGGGAAACGGCAATCGGGATTGTGTAAATGGGGCGACTGTCAATCAGACTTGCATGCCTCGATCGTGAGCAATGTCCGAAATACACCATACTTGGTTCACAGTCGATCATACGGAGCATCAGCGATGGCGAACCCCAAATAATAACACGGAAGACCTACATGAGGTGTGCATCCGTGGCGGCTAATAGAACGCTCGCTCAGTCCCGTGTCCTACAATGTGTTGCACACCGAATACCAGAGCCGTACACCAGCGCACAAACCGCTTTGCTAGTCCCGTTGAAACTTGAAGGGCGTCCGTGTGCACAGGCGACGTGCCAGATACAGTCACCGGACTCGGTCGGGTGGCATTCGGGCTCGCAGTGAGGAAACATACCAAAGTCACTCGTCCTACGGCCCTTATCTGCACTGCTCCACACCGGGCCGTGAAATACTAACTTCCTGCTGTACATGAGTCCAATCTGTAGAACCAATGTCGCGGCGCACTTGGGAGAGCATACCCAACAATGCACCGCTTCTATTCCGATCATGAAGAGTCCCGACCCTAATCATGATGAATTCAACAAAAACAATCATACGAATTGTTCCTTGGCAACCACGCTGAGGATCTTGAACAGCTGTTTCATGTTTCAAAAGAGCGACCGGCCTCGGGTTGTAGGAAAATCAACAGGGTTTGAGTTGTTGATATGTATTTGTTCGGCATCATATCGCGGATCGTTCGATCGTTTCCCAACTTCGCTCGTCGCCATTGCCAACGGAGATGGAGGTCGAAGACATTAGAGCGAAATTCGGCCGGTTCAGGATCCTCGTTGTCGGCAGAGCCAACGCCGGTAAAACAACGATTCTCAAGAGAATATGCAACTCCACAGAAAACCCGGAGGTCTTCGATGAGAAGGGAAACAAAGTGTGTCCCGCTGCGTCCATCTCGCTGCCGGGCGATGCTAAAAGTCGGAAATCAGGTCGATCTGAGCCAGATTCAGGAATCCACAGGGGTGAGCAACATTATGACCATAAATCACACATTTTGCACAGCACCATCCCTAGCGTGGACTTCACAACATCGAAGATGAGCTGGTATTCAAGAGTAACCCGGAGTTCATCTTCCATGACTCATGTGGATTTGAAGCTGGTGGCATAGACGAGTTTCAACAGATGAAGGACTTTGTCACAGAGCGTGCAAAGACAGTCTGCCTTCAGAAGCGCATTCATGCTATATGGTAAGTAGTGAGCATCATCATTGTCATGTGCTAAGCAAAACTATCCCCAATGCAGGTATTGCATTCCTATGGACAGGTACCATAGACTTGTCTTGAATGCTGAGGAAAAGTTCTTTGATGAATGTGATACAGGCAATGGTATATACTTAGATCATATTTCTTCATTATGCTCATTATCCAATTGCAGTGCCTGTTGTGGTTGTACTGACAAAGTGTGATGCACTCATGGCTGTGGCATGTGGACAACTCACATCTGAGGACAAGCAACTTCCACCAATACAACAGCTCTCCATGATGAAGAATATTGTGGATGAGATGCTGAGGAAGTGCTCTGCACAAGAGGTGTTGCAGAGAAAAAAGTATCCTCCAAAGGGATTTGTATTCCTGAGAGGTAACAGTAAAAATCATAATACATATGAAATAGTTGGGCTAACTTTATTTTGTATAGATATGCACAAATCTGAACATGGATCTAAAGCACTTTTGGAGAGTACTATAGCAGCTTTAACTGAAGAGACTTTACAAAGACTGCTAGTGACTACCCAACAATCAAACATTCAAGTTTGCATCAAATATGCCATGCAGGAGTAAGTTTTTTGTATAAGCTATCTTCATTAATTTCTGACCTTTACAGAGCTCTGGTAAAATATGCTGCTGACAAATACAGGTCAAATAAACCTCTTCAGAATGATGAAAGGGTAGAATTATTTAGGGCTATTGCAACTTGGTTTCCACATCTGAGGGTAAGTTACTTGAAGCAAAATATTTGAAATGGTACTGATGATATTCCATGCATCCTGGCCCATTTCATTCTCATTCCTAGAAAGTAAGTGGTTTGACTCCAAGTTGGGGATTTAGACTGGTGCTCATGGTGTCCCATCTGTCCTGGCCCATTTCACTTTTTTTCATAGTTTGTAAGTGGTTTGACTCCAAGTAGGAGATTCAGATTAGTGCTGATGGTGTCCCATTTGTCTTGGTCCATTTCACTCTCATTCATAGTATGTAAGTGGTTTGACTTCATGTGAGAGGTTTAGATTGGTGCTGAAGGTGCCCCATCTGTCCTGGCCCATTTCACTTTCATTCAAAGTCTGTGAGTGATTTGACACCAAGTGGGAGATTCAGATTAGAACTGATGGTATTCTGTCTGTCCTGGTCCACCTCACTCTTACTTATAGTCTGTAGGTGGTTTGACTCCAAGTGGGGGTTTCAGATTGGTACTAATGGTGTCTCATTTGCCCTGGCCCACTTCATTCTCATCCATACATAGAAAGTAAGTGGTTTGACTTCAAGTGGAGTGGGAGATTCAGATTGGTGCTGATGGTGTCCCATCTGTCCTGGCCTATTTCATTCTCATTTATAGTATGTAAGTAATCAAGTAAGAGGCTCAGATTGGTGTTCATGGTGTCCCATCTGTCCTGGCCTATTTCATTCTCATTTATAGTATGTAAGTAATCAAGTAAGAGGCTCAGATTGGTGTTCATGGTGTCCCATCTGTTCTGGCCCATTTCACTCTCATTCATAGTCTGTAAGTGGTTTTACTCCAAATGGGAGATTCAGATCGGTGCTGATGGTGTTCCATTTGTCCTGGCCCATTTCACTCTCATTCATAGTCTGTAAGTGGTTTGGCTCCAAGTGGGGGATTCAAATTGGTCCTGATGGTGTCCCATCTGCTCTGGCCCATGTCACCTTTATTGATAGTGGGTAAGTGGTTTGACTAGTGGGAGATTCAGATTGGTGTTGATGATATCCCATCTGTCCTGGCCCATTCACTCTCATTTATAGGTTGTAAGTGGTTTGACTTCAAGTAGGGATTCAGATTGATGCTCATGATGTCCCATCTGTCCTGGTCCATTTCATTCATTCATAGAAAGCAAGTGGTTTCACTCCAAGTGAGACATTCAGATTGATGCTCATGGTATCCCATCTGCCCTGGCCCATTTCACTCTCATTCATAGCCTGTAAGTGGTTTGACTCCAGTGGGGGATTCACACCAATGCTGATGGTGTCCTATCTGTCCTGGCTTATTTCACTCTCATTCATAGGATGTAAGTGATTTGACTCCAAGTGGGGGATTTGGATTGGTGTTGATGATGTCCTATCTGTCCTGGCCCATTTCATTCTTATTCACAGTGGGTAGGTGGTTTGATTCTAGGTGGGAGATTTAGATTGATGTTGATGATGTTGTATCTGCCCTGGCCCATTTCACTCTCATTTATAGGTTGTAAGTGGTTTGACTCTAAGTGGGGGACTCACATTGGTGCTGATGGGGTCCCATTTGTCCTGGTCTGTTTCACCCTCATTCATAGGTTGTAAGTGGTTTGACTCCAAGTGGAGGATTCAGATTGGTGCTGATGGTGTTCCATCTGTCCTGGCTCATTTCACTCTCATTCATAGGAAGTAAGTGGCTTGACTCCAAGTGGGGGATTCAGATTGGTGCTCATGGTGTCCTGTCTGTTCTGGCCCATTTCACTCTCACTTACAGAAAGTAAGTGGTTTGACTCCAAAAGGGCATTCAGATTGGTGTTGATGATGTCCTGTCTGTCCTGGCCCATTTCACTCTCATTTGTAGTTTGTAAGTGGTTTGACATCAAGTGGGGACTTCACATTGGTGCTCATGGTGTTCCATTTGTCCTGGCCTATTTCACTCTTATTCATAGTATGCAAGTGGTTTGACTCCAAGTGAAAGATTCAGATTGACACTTATGATGTCCCATCTGTCCTTACCCATTTCATTCTCATTTATAGTGGGTAAGTAGTTTGATTCCAAGTGGGGGATTCAGATTGGTGCTCATGATGTCCCATCTGTCCTGGCCTATTTTACTCTCATTCATAGTCTGTGAGTGGTTTGACTCCAAGTGAGGGATTCAGATTGGTATTGATGATGTTCTATGTGTCCTGGCCCATTTCACTCTCATGCATAGTCTGTAAGTGGTTTGACTCCAAGTGGGGGATTTAGATTGGTGCTGATGGTATTCCATCTGTACTGGCCAATTTCACTCTCATTCATATGTAGGAAGTCAGTGGTTTGACTCCAAGTGGGGAATTCAGATTTGTGCTGATGGTGTCCCATCTGTCCTCACCCATTTCATTCTCATTTATAGTATGTAAGTCATTTGACTCCAAGTGGGGGATTCAGATTGATACTAATGGTGTTCATCTGTCTTGGCCCATTTTCCCTTCATTCATAGTCTGTAAGTGGTTTGACTTCAAGTGGGGGATTCAGATTGGTGTTCATGATGTCCCAACTATCCTGGCCCATTTCACTCTCATTCATAGGTTGTAAGTGAATTGACCCCAAGTGGGGGATTCAGATCAGTACTGATGGTGTTCCATCTGTCCTGGCCTATTTTACTCTCATTCATAGGTTGTAAGTGGTGTTACTTCAGTGGGGGATTCAGATTGGTGCTGATGGTGTCCCATCTGTCCTGGCTTATTTTGCTCTCATTCACAGGAAGTCAGTGGTTTGACTCCCAATGGGGGATTCAGATTGATGCTGATGGTGTCCCATCTGTCATGGTCCATCTCACTCTCATTCATAGGAAGTAAGTGATTTGACTCCCAGTGGGGGTTTCAGGTTGATGCTGATTGCATCTCATCTGTCCTGGCCTATCTCAATCCTATCTACATACATATTAATATGTATGTGAGTGTTTTTATTTTATGAGAAACTAGAACATTTAGATTATTAACTACAATCTTCCATTTCTTCTGGGCCATTTTTCATTCACAGAAGGCAAGCATTCTCATTTTGTTAATGTGTTACATATTAATTCAGCTACATAGATGGTATGTCATCAAACAATGATTCTATTTTCAATACTTACATTTATATCCCATCAAATTTAGCTTGTATGTGTATATCTTGTTTCATGTTGCCTGACTAACTACACAGATATCTTATAGAATGTATGAACTTGATATTAACTTGAACATTGTTTAATTTTTTTTTCATCTCTAGAATGTATGGCATTTCTACATATTTTCTATTGTTATACCACCAAGTTATATTGTTTCTAGGTGGTATGTGGCTGTCCTGCTACATTTGATTATCTCTTTGCCATCATATTTTCAGGATGTAAGTCAACAATATGCCATGAATATAGATCATAGTACATCTTCCTATCCTACATTCCCTTTTAGACAGTATGTTCATGTTACCATCTCCCCCATTTCTTTACTGATATTCTTTTCACAGAAGGTTGGCATGATGCTTGTTATTCACTGACATCAGGATCCATTGATTTTATCTAGACAGTGGATATTCCAAAGGTCAGCTTCTATATCAATTTTATTATCACTATATATTTCCCTCATGAATTCAAAAATGAATCAGAAAGCAGTTATTACAGACTCTGATACACAACCTGCTACTCTTGGAGTACAAATGTGCTTATTTTCTCACACACAAATAACTGATAATCCTCACCAGGTCTCATTGCCATTCATTGCATGGAAACAATCCCTTCAAATTGGCATTGGTTGATATTTTTATATCCATTTTATTTTATTTTTACCACATTAATTGGGATATGTAGATGCTGCCATCATCTTGGAACACTCCTTCTTTTTGCACCAGCAAAAGGTTCAAGACCCAGTCCCAGCAGCAGCTAAGCACTACAAGTCATCTGGAACATCAACCAAAGTTGCTAAAGCAATCAAACAATACCTTCCTCAACTCAAGCTAGCAATAGACATGGATAACAGAGAAAAGATGTGTCAGCTTGTCATGGATGTGATATTAGAACATCTCATGTGTAAGTAATAATATTGATTATCTACTTATATCTGTTGAAACTCCTGTGTGTAGCTAAGGACCTTGGCAACCACTAAGGAAATGTAGGACCATTGGCAGTTTCAGGAATGACTTGTAGAATGGAGAAACAAGTAAGCATGGGATTGGAAGATAGTTGTTTATGATTTGGATGGAAATGTAAGATGTTGTTGGGGATATGAAGAGATCAGTGTAGAGAAAATATGCTTGAAAATTAACTCAGATCCAATTAATGATGAAAACATTTTTAGAGATTGAAGCAAAACCTTCATGATGGTTCACAAGATTATCCAGAATAATATATAACTCATACATATTTTGAAGGATAAACAAGCAAGACATGATGGCACAGTTGGTTGAAACTAAAATAGCTGCTAGTATACATACAGACATGAGTAATAGTGCCATTTAACCATTAACTCTGCATACAAGCATGAATGAGAAGTGCTTGGTGATATTTTGGATTGAAACAACTTGACATCAAAATATCATGAATCCCAATCCTCAGGTATGAATGCCAACAAGTCCCAGATGCCTCCCCCTTCCTTCCCCCCCAAGCATTCTGTTGCACACCTTGCACACTTTATCAGCCTGTCCAATTTGCTTGGTCATCTCTCCAACCAAATGTTCAATGTTTTGTCCAGTGCTGCCCCACCCTTGTGATGGAGAGGCAGCCTTCCTTCCTGCATAGCCCTGCTTTAAATGCAGGTGATGTCTGAGTTGCCTCATCAACTGTATCTCCACCTCAGTTTTGGCACATGATAAGTTTGCAAACTGAGCTGCTTGTGAAACAGTATGAAAGGAAACTGAACCTCATAAGTGATATACAACATTAGGGGGAGTAGGACTGACTCCAAGTGCAGACTCCATGCTCAGCAACTCATTGATACAGAGCATCAATTTGGGTTCCAAATGAGGCAACATCAAGGCAACAGAATGCAACAAGGTCAGACAGTTGGACATTGCTTTCACAGGCCCTGTTTCTTTCATTTGTAATTTGGATAGACATAATCCAAAGGAAAACACCAGTTGACAATCAAGTTCATGCTCATGTTTAGATGACGAACCAGTTTGCCTTGGTGAGCTTTGTGAGGTCTCCAAAGTCCTTTATGTGAGTGACCCTTGATTGTCAGAAGAACAAGCGATAAAACAAGCAGGCAACACACTTCCTCTGCAGTCGGGAACTGCTTGCTAATCGCCTTGAGCCCATCTATCAACAATGTTGCATTATCCGGGTCATGTAGTGCCTGTCAGATGGCCAGACACCCAACCTTGAAATAAGATAGCACGATTGCTGCCGACAATCAGTATAAAACACAACCTTAGACAAGCGCAACAATCTCACCCATATTGTTCTTGCGTGTTGTCTCCAAAAGGGTCGTCACATCTTGCTTCCCGGCTGAATTGGCCATGTGGGAAGGTGCCAGCGGCATGGGGTTGGTCATGAACATCCCCGAGATCGCCCATCTGGGACTCGGACATAAGCGAGAACTCTGGTCACATCGCTGCGTAAATCGCATTGTTGCCAGCTTGCTCCAAGAGAGGTGCATGAGTTGTCAGTTGTTTTAGTTTGCTTCCAGTGTGGGTCGGAGATCTGGGTGGAGGAGGCAGAGGCACTTTGCCACACATAAGAGGCAGGTGGCGGTGGAGGGGGGGTGTTATACCATCAACAACAATGACAGGTTACGAAGGCGGCAGAGGCAGAAGTAGAGGCGAATGGAACGATGTCAGAGTATCCAACGATGCTACTTCTTGTGCAGGCGATAGCGGAAATCACGACAGCGGTCATACGGTGGAGGGAGCGGCGAAGGGGTGGGATGGTGGCAGCAACGCAGGTGATATCACCTCCAAAATTCTAATGTGCATCCTTGTAGGAGATTAGGTCATATCACTTGTCGAAATCGTTCTATGATCCATGGGAGGTGGTGGCGGAGGTGGATTGTTTTCCCTAAACGCTTGCTCATTGAAACATCCAGCCGGGGATTGCGTCAGTGCTTGGATCTCAGCTCTGAGCACAACCACATCTGTCTCCCGCTTGGAAAGCATGTCGAGACTTTGGCCGACGATCAGCTGGATGTCCATCTCGTTCATCTTTTCCTCATGCTTGGTATAAAGACGCCAACAAACCAAATCAAGTACACGCTTGATGTACATATATTCTTGTCTTTATTGGAAAGTAAATTGTCTATCCTGCCATTCTACGAATCAAAACAACTAAACATGACGTTTCAGGATCGATCTCACTTTAACTCACCCATTCTTTAAGCGTCCTGATATCTTTGCCAAGTGTGTTTAGTTTTGTCTTGTCACAACCCTTCTTGGCTCGTTCGTCCTACATTCGGACAGGGTTACCATTTTTTGACCAAACATCATAAAATGACTCGACTTACAATATTGTACCCCTGGATCAAGGTCCGCATCTTAAGTTAATCCATCTATTTCGCCTAGAATGGGGCTCATTTCTCATTCTTTCTGCATCAGCTGTTGGATAAACTGCACACACAATTACTTTGCACTTCATTTTCGGTTACGGAAACGCCCTGGAAAACCAGATCAAGTTTTGAAGGGTACTCTCCACCGTGTTTCCAGCATTGAGCAACACAGCGACTTGCATGATTTCGTCAAGGTTCCATGGCCTCGACCGATCGACGACGACTACCCTAAACCGCCTTCCACACAACATCACAGAAATCTTCTTCGTCCTCATATTTCTCTTCGGTATACATGTTCAGCGGTTTGACAAACAAATCTGGAAATTTGATATGCTGAAGTGCCTAGAAGGGACATCAAGACACTTCGCCTAAATGGGCTCACTGCGACCGCAATCGCTCCATTGAGACCGCGTTGATTTTGAGAGGCATCCCGTGAAGTGGGTTGGCTATAAAAGAACAGCACTGAGTCCGCACTGTCTGGGTGTTGTTCGACTCTCTGCGTTGCAATCGGGTTCATGTAACGACTTACCTCGGGATTCAAAAGAACCCTTAACGACCTGACCACTCCCAAGAGAACGTCGTTCTGGCTGTCAGTAAGCGCCTTTCCCTTTCCCCCATTGTCAATCAACAAAGAAACAAGCCAGTGATAGCAGTGGCACATTCCTCAGCTATGAGCGACTCGATTCAGGGGAGTTTGAGAGTGGAGAGATGTACTCGTAATGTTTGTTAACCTTGGTCGAGTCACCCTGCAAAGTGGTCTACCAAGGGCTAAGCAGACTTCCGGTAGTTTGTGACAATATATTGTGCATCTTCTGCTCGGATGGTGGCGGATGGGAAGATGCCCCAGCCCCATGTCGGAAATGTTGCAGAGCCCTTCCACTGTCTGTGGTGTTGGCAACCCGGCATTTTCCGAATAACTGTACAGCCCCGTTGACTGATCACTGGCTTCCTGCCGGAAGATCCTAGCGTAAGATGACGAGGCGCTGGAAAGTTTTCCCAAGCCGTCAAATTCAAATTCAAACGTTTGATTTGAGTGGAGATGGATTCCGACAAGGGTATGTGAAACCCACTATCTGGCCGAAAACAACCCATGAACCGCTGGCAGTTGCGACGTTCTTGTCAAGAGCAGCCTCGCTCTACACTAACTTTCAACAAGATAGCAAGATTTGCGACATCAACCAAGCAATCGTGCTTGACCGTAAAGCATTGAATATCTGTGTTGCCCCCCATCCAAAACGTCCTGCTTGTTTGAACCAGCTTGTATGCCACCTCTATACTCGGTTCAACCGAGTCGGGAATATGGGGAACGTGAATGAAGCTATTGTTCACTGCCGAGATGGACTATCGTTGTGCCCACCAGAACACCCTCTTCGAGTGGCGTTTTTGAATAACCTAGCGATTCACCTGTGCACGCGGTACGAACAACTTGGCAAAGTGGGAGACCTTGACGAAGCCATCGCCTTCGACCAAGAGGCATTGGCACTCCGCCCACCGGGGCACCTGGGTCATTCTATGTCTTTGAATAATCTCGCAGGTCGTCTGTGTATCCGTTATAACCTGTTTGGCCGGGTGGAAGACCTGGATGAGGCTATTGCTCTCGACCGAAGGGCCTTAGAAACTCGGCCCGCAGGACACCCCTCCCGATCGATATCCCTGAACAATCTTGCCGCTGATCTGCACACTCGGTATAACCAACTTGGCGACATAGAAGACCTTGACGAGGCCATTGCTTTTACCCGAGAAGCATTGTCACTTGGCCAACCAGGGCACCCAGATCGCTCGATGCCTCTCAACAACCTCTCCCTTTATCTATGGTCTCGCTATAGGGTGCTTGGTGGAGCGGCTGATCTGGATGACGCCATTGTCCTCATCCGCGATGCATTGCCGTTCTTTCCAACAGGGCACCCCCTCCGGTCGGTATGTTTGAATAATACCGCTCTCTATCTCTCTGCTAGATATGAGCAACTTGGGTGCTCCGAGGACCTCGATGAAGCCATCCGGTTTGACCAAGACGCACTCGCACTTCGTCCGCAAGGGCACCCCGATCGCTCTGCGTCCCTAACTAATCTTTCGGCTCATCTCGCTGCTCGGTATGGGAAGTTTGGTGAAGCAGAAGATCTTAGGAAGACTATTCAGCTGGGCAGAGAGGCCCTCGCACTTCGCCCACATGGACACCCTCTTCGGTCAACGTCTCTGAACAACCTTGCGGTTGACCTTTGCGATCTCTATGAATGTCATGCCAGCACGGAGGATCTTGACGAGACTATCGAGCTTGATCGAGAGGCGCTCGCACTTCGGCCACCAGGACATCCAGAGCGGTCGGAAACTCTGGATAACCTTGCATCTCATCTGTCGAATCGATACAGTTGCCTTGGAAATCTTGAAGACCTTGACGAGGCTATCGTCTTGGACCGCGCTGCGCTGGAACTTCGCCCACCAGGTCACCCGTATAGGTCATCATCTTTCATTAGTTTAGTAAAGCACTTGTCTAGTCGGCACAAACGGGTACGACAATCGATGTATTGAAAAATTTCACTTATTATTTCCGCCACAGATAGGCGACGAACAAGACCAAGAGGAGATTTTCCGTCTTTATACCGATCTCGAACTTGCGCCACAGACGGTGACTTTGAAGGACCTCAAGGCCACAAAAGCATGGATCTACGTCGCCGAAGAATTTAACCACCGAACCCTCGTTCTTGCATACGAAATGGCACTAATTCAACATCTCGTTGCTCTCCCATCATTATCTCAGCATCTCGCAGTCCTGAAGGATCTCTCGTCCTCGCTGGCAGTCGATGCTTTCTCAGCCTGTTTGCGCAACCAGTCCCCTACTAAAGCAGTCGAGTTGCTTGAGCAGGGCCGTTGCGTCTTTTGGGGCCAGCTTATGCGCCTCTGCTCCCCGTTGGACGAAGTTATTGCATACGGCCCTGAGGGAAAGACGTTGGCAAGTGAATTCGCGGGTTTAACCTCGCTCATCCGAATTGCACGCACCTCTACTGAACCGGACCGGCATGATCGGGTGTGCCATTTGAACCTGAAATTGCAGAAGGTGGTATCCAACATCCGCAACTTGCCTGGTCTCTCCCATTTCCTTTTTCCCTCGCTCTTTTCCGATCTCCAACATGCAGCGTGCAACGGACCAGTTATCATCGTGAATGCGAGCAGATACGGCTGCAATGCACTCATTGTCTTGGGTGATTGCGACCCGATTCATGTCCCTTTATTGATTTCAAAGGCGAGTGTCGGAGAACTTTCATCCAAGCTTGCCATTTCTATCAAGCTTGCAAGGAGGATGGACATGACGAAAGATTTACCCCTCTTCTTGCGGGAACTCTGGGACAAGGTTGTCTCGCTGATCGTCGACTCTCTCCAGAGAGTATGCCCTTGTCAATCCCGTGTCTGGTGGTGCCCTACTGGCGAATTTTCTCTCTTGCCTTTGCATGCAGCCAATCCGTATGGCGGTCAAAGTGCACATCAATTGCGCACGCACTATATGGGGGTAGCGCGCACACAATTGGAGGTTTTGATGTAGCGCACGCACAATTTCAGATTCGGGGTAGCGCGCGCACATTTTTGAAGGTCATATTGCGCACGCACAATTGACTTGGAATTCCAACCACCACTAGGTAATACTCAATAGACCATGTATTTAGCATCCATAAAAGTGTATTGTACGGAAACTAAGTGTGCGATATAGGTGTCAAAAGAGCGTGTCTTCAAGATAGATGTGCCCACTCGGTTCCCCCTCGTGCTTGACGCGCAGGCTAGCACGATCCTATCACCACCTAGCAGAGACTGGTTGCTGCGAACAATGCCTTCGCCCGTCGTTGTGTTGGTCGCAGTGCCCTCCACTGTGGCTGTGGTTTGATGTTGGGCGGCAGTTAGAGTGCCATTGCAGCGCCTTTTCCTCCGTCGTGGTGGTTGTGGTGTGGTCGATTGCGACACCCTCACCCATTGTCCTTGTTGAATGGGGGGTGGCAACATGGGTTTGGTGCGTGCGTTAGTGCCGTTATCCGGAATGCCGACCATCACGCTGAAAAGCGTGATAAGAGAGAGCAGGTGGGAGGGAGGCATAAAGAAAGACGTACCCAGCACCCTGCACGCCTGTAGTGCTGATCGCGTCGGTGCAAGCACGCTAGTACGGATCGGAAAGAGGTGCACGGCACGTTCCAGCCCGGACGCATCCGTCAACTGGACCTGATCATTGTACGGATGCGGCCGAGTGAACAAAATTGCTAAACACGTGTGAACGGTGAGAAAAAAAAGGGGAGGGGCAGGGGTAGGGGAAGCACGTACTAGGAGATGGCCGGTCCAAGCGCATGCCGACCGCCAGGGCCCAGACCAGAACCAGCCCCGCGCCCTCGGCGATGCAGGTGACCTGGGTGTCGAGCGCGTAGAAGAGGAGCACTTGTGTGGTACCCTCGCCTATCATCGCGGTTGGGTGGTGGGCATGCAATTCTGGCGCCTTAGTCCTTGTAGTTGTGATAGTGGTCGTGGTCGTGGTCGTATGGTAGGTCATGGCAACCTCACTCATCGTTGTGACACCCTCGCTCATCAGCGTGATCGGATGGCGGGCAAGTGATTGGGGCGCCCTTGCCCCCGTCGTGGTGGTTGTTGCAGTGGAGTCGTGGCATGCCTGTCACAAGTCACACATTTGTGACTTGAGCAGAAATTCTCACGAAGTCCCCTCCTCACGACCAACAGCCAGCCCAACTCCACTGCGAGAATGAGGGCAAAGGACCACGACGAGGCAGGTCAGGATGCCCACCACGAGGGTGTGGCAAAGCTGCAACAGTGCTGCTACTACCACCATGCGGTGGGTGAATGGCGCTGCAACTGTTCGCTCACTGCCCAATCATGACAACAGGCGAGGGTGCCATGACCGACCACACCAGGCATCGTGATGGCCCTGCCACCATCACGACGATGAGGGCGAGAGTGTCGCCAACCAACCACACCACCACTACTGCTACCATGACGACGACGAGGAAGGCGAGGATGGTACAATTACCCGCCCACCACTCAACCAAAACGACAGGTGAGGGTGCCATGGTGATGGCCTTGCCACCATCACAACGATGGGGGCAAGGGTGTCGCTGACCGACCACACCACCACCACCATAATAACGAGGGTGAGAACGGTGCGACTGCCCGCCCACCACCCAACCGTGATGACGAGTGAGGGTGCCATGGCGATGGCCCTGCCACCATCACGACGACGAGGGTGAGGGTACTGCTGACTGACCACACCACCACCATCATTGCCACCGTGACGACGACAAGGGCGAGGACGGTGCAACTGCCCACCTACCACGCGACAACGAGTGAGGGTGCCATGACTGATCGCACCAACACTTCATGACATGGGACTACGACGAACACAGAGGCAAGGTATCTTAGTGAAAATTTTACAAGAAATCCTTGACGATGGAAGGCGAGGCGAGAGGATTACCAACAAATTGATTTATACTATTACTGACAATCTTATTGAAGATGTAATCAAGGAATTTGGCCGTGAGAATAGAGAGATTGAGGAGATTGAGGAAGAAGAGTAGAGTGGGTGATGGTAATGTGATGGTCAGCCGGTGGAGTGAGACGTCTCAGACAGGTGCACAAAGCTACCAGATCTACTACACCAACAATACTAACATAAATCGAGCATCACACCTACTGATCCCTTGCTCTACAATACACTTTTATGGATGCTAAACACATGATTATCGAGTACTACCTAGTGGTGGTCGGAATTCCAAGTCAATTGTGCGTGCGCAATATGACCTTCGAAATTGTGTGCGCGCTACCCCAAATCTGAAATTGCGTGCGCGCTACACCACAACCTCAAATTGCGTGCGCACTTCCCCCAAATTGTGCGCGCGCAATTGATGTGCAGTTTGATACCCATAAATCCGTACAGGATGGGTCAACAGGGCTTTTCCAATCTATATATCTCGTCCTATACCCCAACACTCACTGCGTTGATTCATGCATGGCAACAACAACTACCAAAATCCATGACCGAACGCCGATGTTTCCTCGCCATTGGACAAGCAATAGCTCCAGGGGCGAGTGAGCTCTTCTGTGTTGGTACGGAGCTCGACAGTGTCTGCCAGGCACTCGAGGGTGTCGTGTCGTGCACGCGCATAGAGGGCGAGGAAGCGTGCGTTTCCAGGGTCACCGAGGAACTAGACAAGCACCAGTGGGTACACATTTCCTGCCACGGTATCGCAAAGAAGCAACAGCCATTCGAGTCCGCGTTTGCTCTGCGCGACGGACACTTTACGATCCAACACCTCACCGAGCGTGACTTGACAGATCCGGAATTTGCATACCTGTCTGCTTGTCATACGACGGTCGGAGACGAGGAGAGCCCAGATGAGGTGATCCACCTCGCGGCTGCGATGCAGTTCGCGGGATTTCGGTCCGTCATTGGGACAATGTGGGCGGTGGATGACGCTACGACGGAGAAGATAACGTCGGTGTTCTACAAGTACATGGCGGACGAGTCGGGTCGTTTGGATCATACCCGTGCAGCACGCGCGCTGGGGAAAACGATGAGATCAGTGAAGATACCACTTGATCAACACATTCTATACATCCATCTTGGTGCCTAGTGTGTGGTACTTTACGCTGCTTTTTTGTTCTGTCGCCGTTGCATGACACTTTCGCCACTCGCACTCACCACGTCTCGTCGCAACACTTCGTGCTCGCTGCATCACATCCCTCGTGTTTCTACCGTCTTTCCGTATGCAGCGCACTCAACGAGTTACGTGCGGAAATGTTGTCTGCTCAATCTGCTGGCAGTCGACGCGAGACAGACGCATTCGGATCAGTGAGACATAGTATTTATTGATCCGACTTGTCTGTATTCTAGCGTACGTCCAACGTAACTTCTGAAGCTGCGATCCAAGATGACATGTGTCTCAGCTATATCTCGGAATACGCACTCGCGGAAACTAGTATTATCAGGGCTACCCAACCATCTCTCTGACGGTATCGTCGGCGAATGGCCAATCATTGTATCCAAATGAGGTCAGGTTTCCTATCAGGTAATACTTTGACCGATCCGAAGGTGTCAGGGGTAAGTTGTTCTCTAACCGAACTGGAAGATCAGGCTGTTGTCCAAAGTAACCAAATACCGTTAGTACATAAACCCGAGTCATTGAAATTGGAGTCCTCACGTTTGATACGTACTGTCGCCCGAACGCAATAAGCCCGCCCTTTTCTTCTGCAGTGTGCAATGCGGTTTCGCGGGTATGCCCGCCAGCCGATATGAATACTCTCTCTTCACCTCCTTCATCACGGCCCCAAATTTCTCGCAAAAAGTCATTGTCCTCCCCAATGTCCGAGATTCTGTCCGTATTTCCCGCCACACGTGGCTCGACCACGTGCAAATAGGCCAACCTCGGGTGTTTGTTACGAAGTGCGGTGGCGAGGTACGCAAATGTCGGTCGCGGGTCCGGCATTCCCATGTCTACAAACAACAAGAAATGCGTAAGACAGTCCAGCTGATAAGCCTGAGGAGGCTTACCTTGAGATGTGTTCCAGGGGCTGATGCGGATACCAACTCGTTCTGGACCCACCGCGTCCACCACCGCATCGACCACCTCCCTCAGAAATCTCGTACGCCCTGCTTCGTCTCCACCCCACCTATCTGTGCGTGTGTTTGATGTCGTCTGGAGAAACTGGTCTAGGAGATATCCATTCGCGCCGTGTAATTCCACCCCATCAAATCCGGCTCGGTGTACAGCATTTCTCGCAGCTTTTGCATGTGCAACAATATATCCTTGTATCTCGTCGTCGGTCAACGCACGGGGAATCTTCGACGAGCCAGTCAACGGAATGGGGGATGCAGATACATATGGAGAAGGTGGATCTTGTTTCTCCAGGACATCAGGATCCGCGGCGCGACCCAATCCCGCCAATTGAAGGAAGATGTACGATCCCTGGGCGTGGACGGCGTCCGTAACCTGCGTCGAACACGTTCAGCAAATCGGACAAGCATAACTTATAGAATTGATGGCACCTCTTTCCAGCCTTGAATTTGGGCATCTGTATAGATGCCTGGTACGTGTGAGTATCCCCCTGCATCGTGTGAGATAAGTGTGCCTTCAGTAATAAGCAGGCTGCCCGGTGTGGAGCCACGCTGGGAATAATAGGATGCTTGTTGAGGCCCCGGGACATGGTCAGCATATGCTCGCAAGCGGGTCATTGGGGCAAGTGCAACGCGATTCTTTAGGGTCATTCGGCCGACCTTGATGGGCTTGAACAGCGCAGGCGTCTGCTGTACAACATTGGCCATGGTTGATATGGATATTGAATAAGTGGTGAGTAGAAAGAGTTTTGTGCGATACTGGACCATTCGCTTCACATTCCTCCTTTAAAGCCATCAGAGTCTTTCTAGATGTCGCCAGTAAGTTACTAAAGTTCAAGTTAGCGCCCTAGCATCAGTCAGATATTGGTCATCCCAAAGATCTTATCGTGTTACTAAGCAACCTCGTATGACTGACCTCTTTGTAAGATATGTTTTGGGTGGACTGGATCGTGTTTGTATCATCACTGGCACATGCTACAATTATCATCTCCTTTGCTTCAATCCAACCCATTGCATCCCTAGAAAGGAGTCATGAACTTGGAGGTCAAGGTGGCACGACCCCTTTCCACTCTAATCACCCTCGTCACCCGGCAGGGGACTCACCACTTGCATTTTAAATTTTAGACCGAACTTCAAATTCGACTTTGGGTTTTATATTCTTGAATGTCACTCTGCCGGCGGGGCGGTGAGGTGAAGTGATGGTGGTGATGGTCGAAAGGGAGGGTGTAGGCCAACGCACTCTTCGGGATGGAAGCCTGACTTTCCGGGACTGCGGTGAGCTCCAAGGGGGGGTGGGAATGCCTCACTTGCGTGCTCCTGGCCCCAAGGTGAGCTGTAAGGCACTGGAATGAGAATGGAGGTGGGGAGTGGTGCACGGGTATGCTAAAACGGTTGAGAGTCAAGATACGCCACCGCCCGCTTACCCCGCTAGTCCGAAGAACTCGCTCTTTGCGGCACGCTTGTTGGACGCACTCGGGAAGGCGAGGCGAGGAACATGCCGTCATGTTCCGAGGCGTCCTAGGTGAGTCTTTCGTTCGAGGCGCCAATCTGAGCGATTAAGCCGTCAACGGACGGACAGAGCAAGAAGCTACTCCTGTTGTTAGAAAGACGTTGCCAGGCAGCATCAGTAAAATGGCTATGGCCTTGTAGCCATTTTGCTGATGTAGGATGCGGCACCCGTCCGTGTTGGAAATCCGGCCCACATTAGCTAATCCCTCGCTTACTTAATCATACGGTACGGTACGTGCGTCGGTAGTTGGTCTATTTAGGTCCTTTACCCCGTCGCTCTTCGCCCGAGACACGCCGTCTCTCACGATCCGCCGGCCCCGGCGGCCCCGGTCCTGATCAAGCTGGCGACTCTATATCTTCATTTAGTAACTTGCACCCGGAGCCCGTTCTTCCTGCCCTAAATCATCGTTCTGTCTGATGATGACCACAGCAGGGTAGATGACCCATGCGTAGATGCGTGCCAGGTCCCTCCCACTGGTAAACGGCACCCCCGCGAGCCCCCTTTCTCCTTTGTCATCTCATATTACATCTATACGATCCGCTCCACGTCATGTCAACCCTAAAGGCATGGCCCGCGAGTATCAGGTCGGCCTGGAAAGAGTCAGCCGACTATCAGGGATCAGGTCCCTCAAAACCCCCCAACATGCCGACCGCTCGGTCCCCATCCGGAATGTAGATGTCGCGCGCGAGATGTCGCTGTTGCATGTACAGCGTGTTCGCCGCATCTTGAGGTCCATATTCCGAATCAGGAAGCTTGTGGCAGTGTAATTTTCTTGTATTTGGCTTGTATGCACGACCACCACGTACAGCCTAGTCTCGTGACCAACCTCTCCTTGAAAAGTGGCTTGCAGGATCTCCATCGATAAATGTCTTGCGTACACTCAACAAGCCTCTCCTAGAAGGGTGAGTTACAAGACTGAAAGGAGCCGTACACTAGCCTAGGATGGATGGAACAACAGTGACTGGAAGCGGCAAATCCAGGTCCAAAAGAACAACATTTAACATTCCGAGAAGTTGATTTGATCATTCGACTGATCTAGCCGAGAAAACAATCCCACGACCCTTGCCACGAATCCAGAATCAGAACAATTGTTCTTGTTTGAGTTAGGTTGCCTTGGAATGCTACCCACGATCCAGTACTACTTGAAGGCGCGACCACACAGCTAGCATGCCAACAAGTTTGTGTCCTTCCCCTGCTTCGTCTTCGTCCGACTGCTGTGCATGAAATGTCTGGTAACTATAGTGAGGTATGGACAACGCCTACCTCTCGGAATCCGTCGGCAATTGATTTTCCTTCGAATATCGATACCATCTTGATCAGGGCAGGACCCAGTTCGAAGAAGTAGAGGTTGACCAGCGGGCACTGGTGAATATCCTCTCTCGTTACCCCGGGCCATTCGATGGTACGCTGTCTCCCCACTGGTCACTGGTGGACATTCAAGCGTTGCCCGAGCTTTTACTAACTGTTATACAAGTACTCCGGGAACTAATCCAAAATGCGGACGATGCCGAAGCGCGCTGCGTCGAGGTGCAATTCTTGACCAGCCCCGGACTCGATATCGAGACATGTCAGCCCGCCGGCATCGACACGTGTAAAGTCAATGTGAGCAGCAGTTTGAATTGCTAGTTTTGTTCGACCCTCATCTCGAAGCTTTTAGGTGCGCAAGTGGATCATTAAAAACGACGGAAACGCTTTCCAAGAGAAGGACTGGAAGAGACTTACAAGAATAGGTACTTCAAATATTAGTTCCTATGCTGTGGTCCTATTTGACCGCTTGTCACGGTTAGCGGATGGCAACGATAACTCCTCGAAAATCGGCGCTTTTGGAGTCGGTGAATACCTTTTCGTTCCTTGGTTATTCTCGAAGGTTGATCCTCGTTCCTAGGGTTTTATAGTGTTTTGAGTAAATCAGATAAACCTATTGTAAAGTCTGATGGTATGCGTTTCCTAGGCAAGATCCATCACAGCCCCCATGTGATACTCATTTCGAGTTGCCCAGGTAAATTATTGCAGTTCTACAAAAGAACAGACGGGAAGGTCGGTTCTCAACTGTCTAGGAGAAACAACTTCATTGTTATATTCAGCTTTGCAGGCGGTTTACGGATTGTGTGCGAGACCCGTGGACCTCGGTTGAGCTTGAACTACATAGCCCAGAACCGTTGGGTACCCTCGCTGATCTTACGAAGTTCCTGCTCTCTTCTGTGACCTTTTTGTCGAACATTCATACCATCTCGATCGACCTCGATACCCAGAATTTACTGCATATTCACAAAGAACTTGACGGGTCACCAGTCGACGTACCAATTCCCGCTCACTTGATGCCGAACACGCCGTCGGAGGCTTTGACTGTAGAATCAATACAACGCGTTGGTAAGGCAACGTATGCTAGGCGTATTTAACAATCTCTGACTCAATACAGTTCAAAGGATCGGAATTGACGCTGCAGAATGGGCGTTTACCTCAGTTCCTACGCCATCGTCCCTGGCGGATGCCCCTGACCCTGACACCCTGCATGAACGCCTTGAGCGTTCTAGAGGAGACAATTTAACGTGTTTTTCTCGGCTCTGTGATCCAACCATGGAGAATGTCATCACCCACGACTTGTATACAGCAACCGTCCACGTCAACCTGAATCCTGAATCGGAGATGAAGAAAGGTGTGGAGTCGAGTTTAAAATCACTTCCGTCCTCCTTCAGATGCATGGCCACCTATGTGAGCACCCTTCTTGCAATGATTCACCCCCTCTACAAAATTAATCCCGTGCCAGTTCAACTATGAACAACACAGCGCCTTGGTTGTGTTCAACGACGCGCACACGCGCAAGGTGAAACCACTTGACTACATCCTCTCTAATTCACAGGAAATTATCCCCGGGAACGATGGGTTGTATCTCTATTTCTGCGATCCATTGTTTGGTGAATGCTGACATCCCGTTATTTTGGCTTTACAGGGGTCGCTTGTTTATAGTAAGTTTCCCATTGCAGGTGTAGTTCATGGATCGATTTGTCTACACCTCATGTCCAGGGTCAGAGTACCAATCAAACAACCGGCATCGGAATGCACATTTCTTCACACTTCATACCCACCTTAGAACGCGGAGCAATCGATTTAGCGTAAGCAACCTGCTTGTAGGCGCAATGGTTACTGACGCCTTAGCTAGGAATGGCCAGGTCGCAGGTATGTGTTCAGGAAGTCATCATCTTCCGAGAATTGAAAATTTGGGTAGCTTGGAACAAGGAAGTCCTCTGGGTCAGTGGGGTCTTGGCGCGCGTAGTTTACGAAGAAGAGATGCGCACCGCAGCACGATTGCAGGATGATATATCCGACCTTGCAACGAAGCGAGGTTTGTCTGCCATGGCACGCTTCGCTTTCGGCCCAACCTCACCGCATGGCGGTGTTTCAAAGATTCTGCAAGATGCTTTCTTTGCTTGTGGCAATGAATGCAAGCCGCCTTTTCCGGTTGTTTCCGAGAAGGGGATCTCGTGCTTATCTCACTCGTGCTTCCGCCAGAGAAACGAAGGACTCTGGTTCCTCACAAAATACCAAACGCTTCATAGGAAAATTATACCTAGCCAGTGCACCGAGATCATTGATCGATACAAGATTCCGCGATTCAAATTCGGAGACATTATACAAGAGTTTGAGACTGGAGTCACACAGGATGTGATGGTGTCGTTCTTTAGGTGGTGGGGCGATGTGCTAAAGAGTCCGCCTTCGTCTCTTAGATCAAAAGATGCGACAGAACGTTTCTGCGAGGAGTTTCCTTCACGAGGCGTCCTGCTCACAAACCACAGAACCAAGATTCTGCTCAAGAATATCAAATATTATACATTTTTTCCACTCCCCAACGACCTTTCTCCTTCGGACGCCCTCTTCATTGACTTCTCGACAGGTGCACCTACTAGGTGTGCCATCGAGCGTTTCGGTTGGCGGCAGCTCCAGCTGCTCGATTGGCTCAAGTTTGCGTGTACTCAAGCAAACAAAGCCACATCGCACGAGGATTGCGGCCAGGATCCAGACGTGGGCTATCGTATGCTGCGTATTCTTATGCAATTCGCACTAGCGGAAGATTTGTCCCAGCCTCAATGGGACTGCGTCGCCGAACTTGTGAAGGATATAAAGTGCATACCTACCAACATGGGTCTGAAGTTACCGGACGAGGCCTACTTCGACGAAGCAGACGTCTGCAGGAGTCTTCCGGTCGCGTCGGAGGACAGATTCCTCGATATTGCGGTCACTCATCTTGCAGTCGGGATACGCAGGTCGGTCGACCCGGAACATGTGCGGCAGGTGTTGGCCCACATTCATGTGCGTCGGAGGATGAACTGGGAAGATATGGTTAAGAAGTACGTCAGGTGTACGAGTCACTTCTAATCCAGTCTAACATACAATACTTTACAGGTTGGAAACTGTCGCCTCAGCGGAAACGAATGAGCGCCTTTTGAAGTATCTGACCGTGATTCACTCACCATCGGATCTGCAGATCTGCCAGTTACGGACGAAAAAAGTTTTCTATTCAGAAAATCATGGCCAGGTTTCCGCAACTGAACTGTACTTTCCCAGTGGAGATATGCGCAAACTCCAACTCCCGATTCTCGCTTTACCACGGAATGCCACCGCCTCTCTACAAAGCACTGTCGATTCATCTGGCTCCTTTGCGGTGGAATCGTTCATTGAAAGTCTGGGGGTCTCAAGGTATCCGACCCTTGAGAAAATAATCTCACTCGCTGCTTCGATCGTGCCAGAGGTTCGAGGGTTTGCGCTTCAGTATCTTTTGTCGAATCTCGAGACGCGTTACAATGCTTACCGACCCGACGACTTCGCCAACATTGCGTTCATTCCAACGAAAGACGGGACGCTTGCCACTCTGAACGAGGTAGGATAATGGATATACAAGAATCCATGAGTTGTTAACTTGTCTTCACAGGTATTTGCATCCCCTGCTTGGGAGGAATTGGGTTTCAAGCGTGTCTCCGAGGCACTACGCCGCGACCTCTCACGGCTAGGCGTAAAGGACGACCCGTCCATAGAGACAATTGTGGGGTATTTGAAGACCCCAAGCACTACATTGCCGGACATAGATACCGCCGCTACGTGGTTTGAGCATTTATATTTACATCCAAGTACGTCCATGTTCGGTGCTCATCTATGATTCTGAGCATCGTCATAAAGGAGTACCCATCGCCAAGCTTCGCGATCATTTATCGTTGATCCCCTTTGTGCCCGTGAAAAGCTCGTGTCCGCCGGCTTCCGAATCACCGCTTATTAAATACTACCCCCCGAAGGACTGTTTCATCAACTCGGAGACGAAGAGGCACCATCGCAATATCTTTCCATTCGTCGATTTCGGTCCGAACGCAAACAGTTTTCTGGAGTCGTGTTCCGCCAAGAAGGCGCCCGACGAATCAGATGTCGTTCGCAAGATCGTCCGGGGTCCCCAGAAATACCTGGAGGCCCTTCAGAACGACACTAACCTGTGAGTAAGCTGGCTGTCTGCGGCGCACGGGACGGCTGAGGCATTCCTAGCTATCTGGAGGACTTGCGTATGATTGCTTCCCGATTCGAGTGGATACCGGAGGAAGACAAGCAAGCGATGAAGAAGGCGTCGATGTTCCCTGCTTTCTGTAAGCGTACGGGCGAGAGGAAGCTGTTGCCGGCGGACCATGTAGTCGTCGGCGACTGGGAAAGTCGCGACTTCGGTGACAACGTCTTCACGGCTCCCAACGATGCTATCCTTGAAAGTATGCGCCGTCGATCTGGTCCTCGTCATCGCCCCACTGATGCTCATGATAGATATGTACAACGAGATGGGATCGGAATTTTTAGGGACTTATGTGCGACACGATATCCACCGTACTGATTGCAAAACAAAAGTCGACCCCCCGTTTAGTCGCGATCAGGTGATTCGCCGTGTCAGGCTCTTCATGGACCAGCGGGACAAGCGCGGGAAGAAGGAAGTCCTGTTCTGTTACCAGGGCTGCGAAGATAAGCTTCGCATCAAGACGTGCAAGAAGCTCACGTTGAAGAAGACGTTCGCTCCGCCATTCGGGATCTTGATTGGCGGAGGAGCTGCAAGAACGCTCGAGACGAATCCTGTCCCAATCACGGCAGGCATAGAAGTCGATGAATCAGACGGCTCGTTGATCCTCTGGGTCGTCAAAGGGTTCAACAACCGAGTAGAGCTCCACAACGAGTACGTACTAATCTTTTGCCATTGTTGACCACACTTTACTGAGTTTCATTGAATTGCAAAGTGTTGCCGTGGCATTGTGTCGCGTCTTGCTCAAGACGTACGCACCCAACGACGTGCTACTCTTGGCCTCGTTGTTCGGATTGGAAGACAAGCGCCTGGAAGAATATTATGGAAACACGGCGAAGGCTGGATTGCCAAGTGTTCCGCAACCCACAGGTGATCAGAAATTACGACGCAGGTGATGTCTTTGTCTTTAACGACTCGTTTCATATAGCGGCCAGGAAGAAAATTATAGTTCGAGTTCCATTGGCACCATTTCTGGTGAAAATGGTTGGCATACTTATACCAGAGGGCTTGAACGTGTCCAGTAAAAGAGCGCATCTGCCGGAAAACGGTACGTCCGCCATCTTCTTTGTACGATGTGGCACTGATGTTTCTGCGCACAGACGTGGAAAAAGCAATCGCGTTGTGGGGAAGATCTGAACCGAATGGACAGCCCGTCGATTTTACCATACCCACTCCACATCAACCGCGTTCCGCCAACTCCCGGAAACACACGAGCCGCTGCAAATCGGCCCAGAGCATGAAGCTGAAGGAGAGAAGTGAGTCTCGACGTCCGACTTCTACACGTCGGCGATGACTCACAGTACATCCAGAGGACCTTCAGGATGTCAGGACACGCATCCAGGTTTTCATGTCAAGTGAGTGATCAGTGCACGAGAGCGGCCGCTCAGACTGACCGGAAGTAAGCGGATGCGCAATGTCAACACCCCCCACAACACGCTCTGAGGGATTTTGTAGAGCTCGTCTCGGCCCTCGCCGAGGTG
>JBBPUI010000041.1:0-52915 GCA_038094615.1 Heimioporus aff. retisporus | reverse complement strand
CCTAAAAATAAAATAAATTGTGGACACTTAACATATTAGTCATCCCGCTCCCGCACGCTGCCACTGCCAACACTGATTCGCTCCTTCTTGCCAATCACCGTCGTTGACCTTTGCCATTCACTTTTCCAACAGAAATGCCGTTTGGCCTTACAATCGGAACTGAACGCGCCAACGTTCTTCAAGTTCGTCTTGGACGCTCTTTTTCCCTCTTTTTGGCTCATTTGGCGCTTTTTTAGAATGCGATTCAGGACGAACTCATGAAGCGCGGCTTCAGTCCTGATGCCGGTCTGTCCTCTCCTGCCACCCTCACGCGTTTACTCATGCATTTGCGCAGACCCTGTTATGGCAGAGTACATCACTATCATGATCATAAATAACAAGACCGCCGGTACGTTCGGTGTTCTACTTGTGTCTCTCGACTGACATTCTCTCTCTTTTTATTAGCTCAAATTACCTCTGAACTCGAGGACTGTATGCATCATTTCCTTTTCTGATCTTTCCATCCTCGCTGACTCTTTGTTCGTTGTAGTAATTGGGGCTGATTTTGGTTCGTGTGACCCTGCTTGATTCGTGCTCACATTCACCTTCGTTTGTCTCTCGACAGACCCCAGTTTCACCGATTGGTTATTCGTCGAAGCAGCCAAGGGTGCTCCAGAGTCAGAGATACCACTTACATCACCCTCCACCTCACCTCCCCTCGCGGCGGCAACCCCTTCGAAGCCCATTGCCACGTCTGAAATACCTGTCCACTCTCCTTCGACTTCAACGACTGATCACCGTCGACCGTTGAATCCTCGCGCACCTGTCCCTGGTGGTGCCCCACTGTATCAACAGGCACTCTCCTCGACCCTTGGTCACCCGCAGAAACGAACCGCATCCGTACGATCTCCCTCACCTACTGGGCATGGCCCATCCAAAACGCGTCGCATGGACGTCCCCACCGGCCCTCGCGCGATGCAAGGCGGTGCCTCAAGAGGTGAACCAGGTGCAAGCGGAAGGAGCTTATTGGACCGGGTTGGCGCGCGCAATGGCGTGCATCCACCGTATGGTCGTGGCGATGAGATTCAAGCCCGCATTGATGCTGTTACGAATGGTGGTATTCCACCTGGCGGGCCAACTCCTGACCCAGGCATGATGATGGGCTTTCAAAATGGTGTTGGCATGGACATGACCGCGGCTAGCGTGAACGCGAACACAATGATGCTGCAAGAGATGATGATGAACCAAATGGCGCTTATGGCTCAGATGGCTACGTCGATGGGAATGCTTAACCCTGCCACTGGTCAAATGATGCCTGCCGGATTCCCAGGGATCCAACCGGGAGACATGGGCGCGTATCAGGGAGGTGGCGCTTTTCCTCAGGGGCAAGTGCCGGCACAGGGCATGAATGGACGAGGAAGGGGTAGCGGACGGGGTACGAGAGGACGTGGTGGAGGACCAGGACGGGGTGGGCACATTGGAGCATCACCCGCGCCGACCCCCGATTCACCTATCGCCGTGCAGACACAAGTACAACCTCAGCCCGTGTCCGAGGTTAATCCAACCCAACCTACAGAATCACCCTTACCTATCGTTGCCCCCATACCTGTTCCAGTATCTGCTCAACAACAGTCCCCTTCAGCCCACCAGCAACGGATACCCTATGCAGTACCGGAGCGCCCTCAATCGCCAACGCTCTGCAAGTTTGGTACCAAATGTACAAATTCACAGTGCAGGTTTTCACACCCGTCGCCCGTCGCCACGGCCGAGAGCGGTGTCGTACTGAGTACGGATGCCTGTGAAAAGGGCAAAGATTGCAAGGATAAGGATTGCATAAAATCACATGTTAGTCCAGCTGTCAACGCACCTGGTGAGTGACATTCTTCCTCTTACCAATCTCCCCTACTAATGGGTTTGAAGGTGCCGAGGTTCAAAAACCACCCCCGACACACACCCATCCGCACACAGCACCAGCTTACCCTAGTACACCCTCTAATTCGGTTCCCTGCCGCTTTGGTGCCTCGTGTACGCGCCCTAACTGCACATATTCACATCCCCCGCGCCCCTCCAGCACTCATTTTCAACAGCAATGTCGTTTTGGCGCTGCATGCACGCGTGCTGGATGCTCTTACCAACATCCTGATGGCCGCGTACTGCCTACATCATTCCACCGCGGCCTATCCACCAATGGTCCACTGGTGAGCGTTCCGAACCCGGAGACAGGGAGCATGGTTGGAAGCGTGCATCGGAGCGTAACATTCAACGTGCCAAATAAGGGTACGGGCACTGCAGACAACGTGAAAGAGAAACTGGAGAAACAGATAAAGGAGTTGGAGGCAACGAAGAAGGCCGTCCAAGACGCAGAAGCGGCGGCGGCGTCTGGGAAGAAGAACGAGACCAAGTCTGCCGTTCCCATCATAGTTTGATCTGCGCGGAAGTACTGGGATATTTCACCCATGTTCGGGCTAGAAACAAGCGAATGTTTATGTGGACAAAAAATCGACATCTGTTGTCTTGGGCTCTTTCTTTTCTATTTGTTGTTAATGTTTCTTTTTTCTGCTCTCTTTGCCGTTTCAGCTAATGGTGCATTCAAACGGGATTCTTCCCTAGCCCCACTCGACATTGAGAACGCTTGATGTGTGTATGTAGTATTTAACGCGCTCGCTGACTTCATCGTTACAATTAGTTTTTTTACCCTACGTAGCTTCCGTAGTTGTACTAGAACTGGGGCGGGTGGTTGGAGACGAAGGAGCGGAATGCCAAACAGCTTGGGACATCGCCGAGAGACGCCCTCTTGCTTGCATTGTCACCCAGGAACCAATCATCAGTAAATACGAGGGCCTTTACATAAAGGACACCCGCGAGCCTTGCATCCTACCAACATACTACGATGGACATTCAACCCGATGCACCCGCTGGAGAACGGCCCATGAACGTGGTACGAGTCACAGTATATTTGACCTTTGTGGCATTGAGTACGGGTCTTGGTTACAGCGAGATGCGCATTCAATCCGACGCAGGAATTATGGCAGCCCAGACACTCGCGCCTGCACCGCGCTGCGCGTCCCTCCGAGTACCTCTGATTCCGAGTCCGAGTCCGAGGGTCAAGATGAACGACCATGTATATGTGTGGGCTGTCTCAGACATGTACTCGCGACGCGTACACTAGCTGCCGACCTTGCTGGCCACTTGTTTGGGCACCTGGTGTCGATCGAACTTACAAGAGACATCTTGACCAAGTTTATCATCGACGGCATCGTACAAGTCTTTGAAAACATGGACGATCCTGATGGCCCTGACTCTGAGACTCTCATCGATCCACGTTCTGAAGACGAAGTTCGACGTGCCGTCCGACAGGCATTTGAATCTGCCGTAGCACATGACTGCATCCGCGTGCCTGCGGAGGAAAACACATACGAAGAAGGCCCCTCGTCCACTCACCACCAGCAGCCAAGGGCAGAGAAAGCGTACTTGTTCAGGTGGCGCACGTTTCCCGAGTCGTTCAACGGAGACGAAATCGTGTCGTTCCTTAACGATATCGCCGATCGTGCCTTCGCGTTCGCAAGGTCTCGGTGCACAACGACCAGGTTGAAGCTGCAGCACCGGTTTGCGTCTCCCAGAAATCACGATGTTCTGCTAGCGTATGGATTACACGAGGGGGTCATGCGACCCGATTTTTTTCTGTTGCCAATCGATGCCTTTACCGGCCTTGGATTCGACACCGTTGACGAAAGGTATATTAATTTCAGCGCTCTACGCCTCGTCGGTGGGTTGCACGAGAAGTACCCCAGAGTGGGCCGCGAGAAAACCCGGGAATACGCAGAGGCGTTGAAGGGCGCACAGCCATGGCTGTTCTACACACTTGGCATGACGATCTCGAAGAATATGATCGTCCTCTCACGAGACTGTGGCGGCTGGGAGCATCTCGCGTTGGCTCTTTGGGATCCTCGCGGGAGTATCGAATTCATTCGTGTTTTGCTCGGACTCGTCACCGCCGACCCAGTGGATCTTGGACAAAACCCTTTTATCCAGCTGAAGCCGATGGTACACACATGGACGCCGGCGGCCGTGCCTATCGATGGTGCTTCGGACGACGACGCGTCTATAACGTCTTCTCGCAGTCCTTCTACCAATTCCGGAGAGGAACTAGCCGGGAAAAGGGATTACTCCGAAATTGAGGGGGAGAGCACCGGCAGTGACAATAGCGACGAGCAGAGCGCACGGTTGAAGAGAATCAAGATCATCGACCTCGTATCTATGGAAACAGAAGGTGCATGATGGGATTGTTAGATCTTGATGGTAGGTAGCTTCAAGTTGATATCGCAATGTTTGGTGACCGAGCGTCCCTAAAAGACCGCCATTGGTTTATCAGCCACTGGTACCTTGGTGAATAGACTATGCGTTTCCCACGTCCCGGTACATGGATATCCCCTACCTTTGTAGCAACCTCCCTTTCAGCGATTCAGCTCCATCCTTAGCAAGGTACAGTTCCACCATTTTGGTCCTATGTCTACAACCACCATCCAGCCACCTGTCCGGAGTGTGGTTGTCCGTGTCACGTGTCACTGTCGAATCAATCGAAACGGTCAAGTACATGTACACCATCTTGCACATACTCAGCAAGTCATTTTTAGGGAGGTCTGGCCACAAGACTGGTTCATGCTATCACCACACCAACGAGTCCGCCTAATCGTTGACCGGTGATCAACCACCAACCGTCTGACCAATTTTCCGAGGTCGGCCTTACAAATCTCTATATCATGATGTGAACTATCTATCAAGTTACCAAGTACTTCTTTTCATAGCGCCTCTAGCTATGACTATAAATACGACCGTCATGGACAGCGAAGAGCTCAACATCTCACAGAAAACTTTATACACCTCAACTCGACTGCTAAATGGCCGCAATACAACAAACGCCTGCGCTTTTCAAGCCCATCAAGCTTGGCCGGATGCAACTCCAACAGCGTGTTGTGCTCGCCCCATTGACCCGCTTTCGAGCGTATGCCGACCATGTTCCAGGGCCTCATGAGGCTTCCTACTTTTCCCAACGTAGCTCCACCCCTGGAACTTTCCTCATCACAGAGGCCACCATAATCTCACCCAATGCAGGAGGATACAATTATGTGCCGGGGATTTACACTGACGCCCAGATTCAGGCTTGGAAAAAGGTACGTACATCCTGTTGCCGTGCGCATCAGATTCGTTTCACCGCGTATACCAGGTGACGGACGCGGTCCATGCCAAGGGGTCGTTCGTCTTCCTTCAACTGTGGGCGGTAGGTCGTACCGCTGATCCAGACGTCCTCGAGAAGCATGACCCACCGTCACCGTACGTCGCTCCGTCGGCTATTCGTCTGACTGGCAAGTCAAAGACACCTCGTGCACTGTCCGAGGCCGAAATCCAAGACTACATTGCTGGATTTGCAACGGCAGCGAGCAATGCCGTACATGGTGCCGGATTTGATGGTGTAGAGATACATGGCGCCAATGGTTACCTCGTCGACCAGTTCCTCCAGACTGTCTCCAACACGCGCACGGATCGGTGGGGTGGTGATGAAGAAGGTCGTACGAGGTTCGCGAGGGAGGTTGTCGATGCGATGGTGGATGCCGTCGGGCCGGAACGCGTTGGCCTGCGCCTCAGTCCTTGGAGCACCTTCCAGGGTAAGATATTTCAATTGAAGGATAGTAGCTTGCTCATTTTTTCATTCATGTGTAGACATGGGGATGGCGGATCCCCGACCGACCTTTGCATACCTTGCTTCCGCGCTTCGTGAAAAGCATCCTAAGTTAGCCTATCTCCACGTGATCGAGGCACGGATTGAGCAGGGCACGACTGCAGAAGAAAGCGTCGACTTTTTGCGAGAGATATGGAGCAGTGGTGAAGGGGCAGAAGACAGAGTGTTTATATCAGCGGGTGGTCACACCCGCGACACCGCGCTGCGCACCGTCGAAGAGAAGGGTGGGCTTGTCGCCTTTGGGCGGCAGTATATATCCAACGTAAGTTTTGATATTGTTCATCCCAGCCCACTGTACCGACGTGCCAACTCGATCATTAGCCTGATCTCCCGGCTCGACTCCAGAAGGACCTACCTCTGACGCCTCCGGACCGATCCAAGTTTTATCTACCAGGAGACTTGACATCGTTTGGGTACACCGATTGGCCGTTCGCGGACGGCGCCGTCAAAGACACGGATGTCGAAGCATGAAGCGATACCCGCCTTGAATCGACGATGTAGAAACTACCTCAAATGCAGTGATATCACTTATTCATTAGACCCGTAATGTTTCATTGACTTGTGTGTTTTACTTGTCCCGAATTGTCTGCCACAGCTTTATTCCGCAAGCAGCCTGAGACTTGGTTGATACGTCGCTTTTGCTCTGAACTGAACAACCACAGACCACACTTACCCTCGCTAAAATGCCACTCGACAACTTCGCCCTACTACCCAGGCGACGGGAATCGCAAACGAATGCGGACACTGCGGGATCTGTTGCCCACCCGGGAAGTTCCATACACCATTTTTCTGTCCATGAAGGACAAAGTTACTCACTTTATCTGACATGATGGATTTGATCGCGAAAGCAAGCTTTTTTACAGCATTAACACTCATGCGATCGGAAGTATCGTTTGCATCCAGCACAATTCGTGGACGGGGAGTAGCTCTATCGGCCTTCCAGGATGTTCCAAACCCGAATTCCGCCGTAGTAATATCTTCTACCCCCATACCTCGTCTGTGAAACGTCCGGGGGGAGAGAACTATAGGCAGATATCAGCGTGACACCAGAATATGTTATGTCGTCGGTGCTAACGTACTATCCTGACGCACATAACAGGACGCTAGGCGTACAAAGGAACGATAAGATGGCCGGTGCAATCAGGACGAATAAATCGCCTGCGTACACCTCCACAACCGGGTGCTGGCCATTTCAATTGACATGCATAGAAGTAGCATATTACAGGGTTTTTAGGATTCTGTGCAGGATTTACGTGGCCCATCGTTAGATATAGCTCTCACGCGGACACCATGGGATATCGTGTCAGTAAAACGGGTATTACAGCCAACCACATCTTGCGATGCGGGCATGGGCGCCGTGGCAGCCCTACCGCCACCACTACAACGAAGGCGAGGGCGCCCACCAGTTAACCGTGATGTCACTCAAGGGTGCTACAACCAACACGGTAGCAGGTGGGGGTGCCACGACCGACGCGACGACGAGGGTGCCGTCACTAACCACACCCACAATCATGTTTTACATATATATGTGACTTTATTTTATTTTGTTTTCTTAAGTCTTGCTTCGCGCACGCCAGGTTCGTCCGATTAGCGTGCACTACTCAGTTACTTTGCGCGCGGAATTTTGGCATTTGAATCACCACAAGTAAACTACTGAGAAACAGTGTGACGGGAAATACTACTCAGAAAAAACTCGGCGCAACTACTCAAGATAAGTGCGACGGGACTACTCGAGAATGCGGCGGAACCACTCAAAAACGCGGCGGATTAGAAGTGCAAATCCTGCATCATACTGGGATGCCTCCAAATTCCGTGGGTGGTCTGGACGGATGATGCCTGTACCATGATAATCGTACCCTGATCAATGCAACAAAAAAGGCATCCCTCGTACCAAAACAGAGGAGAACAACAGACAGCAGGAAGGGTACCGCTGGAACCCACAAAGAGGCGAAAAAGACGATAGCGCGTGTTCTTCTCCCTTCCCGGGAGGCCTGTGGAAAAACATGACTAGTAATCTGGACTGTGGATTCCATCTACTTACGGTTGCGGGGGGGGGAACTCGTGTCTGGGATTTGGAACGAGATTCCGTGATAAAACGAAAGCTGTGCAAGGATTCCAGCGAGAGATACGGCCCTAGAAATGGATATAAAACTTGTTGGCGTCGGTGTATGATGACCAGCAGGAAGGGATGGTAGAGTGGCGCAGCTACATAGCACTACTACTTGCTGTCTTAGCGGATGAAGTGAGAAAACATCGCCGTCCCAGAGACAACGTACCGCAAGCATTAGCCAAATTACTTTTCTACGGATGCTTGTACCTTCGAAGACAAACCACGGGGGGGGTTGATACTTTGGATTTGCGTGAAGAGTTGGATAGCAAGATGAATCTAATCCGGTTGAGCCCATCCCTGACGATAGAGACTTGTACTGGCCTTGCAAGTTAGGGCGAGTGGGGAGTATATATACCCATATGCTAACATGTCCATATTTGGTGCCGAACCGTTGCTGTATAACATTGGCTTGCGTTGTCCCACTTCCTTTTCCAGAACCAACCACAGCAACCCAAAACTACCATGGTCCTGGTTGTGGTTATATGGCCTGCCCGGAAAACACCTCAAAATTGTACAGCATGTCAATTTAAGTAACATGACACGTTCTTTTTCCGGAACCAAGAAGCTACAGCAATCAGGATCGTGATCTTCAAGGTAGATGTGGTTGTGCGACCGACTGAGAAACACGTCATGTACAGCACACTGATATCATTTTGCATGTTATGGCATTTAACAGGCTGGCATGCTGTGGATACAGGAACTTACAGCAAGCAAAATGGCGTTTTTGCAATCTTTGCATTACGGTTTCCATTATTCCAGCAGAAACGTCCATGGGTCGTGTCCATATGCTTCAAGAGACTGGTCCAGATATCACTGACATATTTTCCTGACCACCATAGTTATTCCTGTATTGTCGTTTTGACCAAAGCGCATCTGTTTTTCACGCACATCATCAACAATGTCTCACAAGTCCGTCGATGCTCGCCAGATGCTTCCTCTTCCCGTCATTGCAAAAGGCGACTCTCAAGCACAGGGACGCATCAATATTGTGAGTCACTTCCTCCAGATTATGATGTAGTATTAAGCCCAGCACTCCGAGTAGGTTCCCGTGCTTGTGGCCTTCTCCTCTGGATTGGTCGCGTTATCTTCCAACCAGCCCAAAGTTTTATTGCTCTTCATCAGTGCCAGCGTTGTTATCACTGGACTGTACTTCATAATCGTACCTGCAGACGATGAGGTAAGTGATTTTTATTGTGAATTATTTTCCTCCAGATGATATGGTCATAGGAAACCCACCCTGTTGTGACTAGTTGTCTCAAGAAACTTCCTACTGTCTTTTCCACATTCAGTTGCATCCTGATCATGATCGGTATCGGTCTCACGTTCCAAAACGAAGTGGTCATGGTCATCCCGCTTTTCTTGTTCATTGCTTTTATCATGCTCGCAGCACTCTTTGGCACTGTGATCCCGGCGTGGATTTCAGTCATCCTGTATGCTGTTGGTCTGGTCTCACTGTTATCGTTTGTGGTGCTTGCATCTATTTCTTAATCTGTACGCAACGGCAAACATCATGATTTCCACTTGATCACCATTTACCATGGTAGATATTCGCTATTCCCCGCAAGGTGAACGAACTTCAATTGAAATGCAAACAACAGGAGCACTGACGAAAAAGAAATGGATCTATGTCATGTTTCGTCAAATTTACAGTGATGTGCATCAGGGATAGCTTTAATGCAGCTATTCGTTCAGTATCCATCGGAGCCCTAGAGAGAATAGGTGAACCTTGGAACGAAGTCGGAAAGAGAAAACTTCAAGCAACCTGAAGTTGGCAAAGTTCACGGAATTTAAATGTGCATCTTCCATAGTGGCATTCCTTACAAGCTACTCGTCTAATATCTTGACGGGCCGAGTGTGCAAGACTTCCATGCGCCCTCCTAGGGTTGCGCCCGTGCTATTCCGCAATGCCGCGAAGGTCCCCTGCAACAGAGAGCAAATGGAACGATGTAAATATCTTAACCAGTAGATTTTGAGACAATCTTGTCGCTCGCGTTCTCGAGCAGATCCATTGCATCTTCAGTGCTGAAAATGTAAAAGCACTTCAAACAGGCGACCTTGTGGGTCGCCACCCGGCCAATGGGAAAGATGTCCAGACCCGATGGACTGAACAAGGCCATGTCGTATGCATCCTCCAGGCCCGCTTTGGGCCATACGCTCGTTGCTCTCAAAACCGTTAAGAGAAGTAAAGGGGATGTGCCCTTCTGATCAGGCGAGCAGGAGAAAGTACGAGATTTACATAACAAGGTATCCACAGTTCGCGGTCGTCAAGTGCTATATCGTTTTCGCTGATATTCCGACGCATTATGCTGATTCTTGGGGGAAATTCGTGACCTATCAAGTATGGCTATAACAATGGGCGCGAGTCACATACCAGATAAATGGAAAGCCTCGCACAAAGTCAAGCAACCCGACATACTATGCTATTGGCTTCTTCAGCTCTGAAATAGAAAGGTCGCCAACCCGTTTTTGACGTTTACGAGCTTGATCTATTCGTTGACAAAGCTCCTAATCGCACCAAGGATAATGCATGTTATATGACATATTGCTCCTCTGTGCTTTGAACGTCCTGGTTCATAACGAGTCAACACAATGCTTCCAGATGAGGGAGGGCACATACTCTAGCGGCACGATTATACCGGGGGACTCGTACCCTTGCGTTCGTTTCATAGCCGTCTCCTGGTCCCAGTCGTTCGAAAATTTGCCACGAGATCCTTAAAGGCAGCCTCTCATTCGGATCTTCCGAGTCCAACACACGGATAACCTTCGTCCTACTACCCGAGCAGTGGGGACCTTCCGACGGACACTGCGAGGTTTGTTGGCCACCCAGGAAGCTCTATACACCACTTTCCTGTCCATCAAGGACAATGGTGCTCACTTCATCTGACGAGATGGACCCGGTCACAAAAGCGAGTTTCCTTACAGCGCTAACGCTCAAGTGATTGGAAATATCGTTTGTATCCAGCGAAATTCGTAGGCGGGGACGGTCTTTATCGACTCTCCAGGAATGATCCAAGCCTGAGTCCCGCTGTAACAATATTTTCTACCGCCAATCTCGCTGGTGAAACGATCGAGAGAGGAGAAGCCATATGCGTCGGATATCAGCATGCCACCAGAGTATGTTATCTCGTCGGTCCTAGCGTACTGTCCTGACGCACTTAACAGGACGCTGGGCGTACAGAGAGACGATAAGATGTCCGGTGCGATCAGGACGAATAAATTGCTCCCTCGCATCTCTACAGCCAGATGCTGACCATTTCAATTTCGACGGGGAAGCAGCGTATCCTGGGGGTTGCACGGTTCCGTGCGGGATTTGCATGGCACATGGGCCGCCGCGCATCGTTGGATATGTCTCTTTCGCGGACATCACGGGATATCGTGTTAATAAAAACGCTCGAAAGGACGCGAGCTTCATACGAAGAATGGCATTCATCACCGCGATATCAGAGAGAGTAGAATTGTTCTTGGTCTATCCTCGGGATGGACATGTTACTTTGCCGAAGAACAAACACGCGGTGCGGCGCACGACTGGCCCGGTGATTGTCGAATCCCTTTCCTTTTTTGTCCTGCTCCCTGTTTGTGCGCGGCGCTCGCGCGCCACCCACATGTTACCTAAGCTGTCCAAATGCAGCAGGCGATCAAGGTCAGCGGGGGCGAATGGCGAGCGATGTTCGGGAACAGGTCGTCGACGGGCACAGTCGTGCCGAAGAGTGCACGGGACGCACAACGTACAGCAGAGATGCAGTAAAATCTATTTGAACGACTGCGTACGGTGTGGGAAAGGCGTGTAAGGTGTTGAAGAGAGGTGTAAAGTGGTGTAAAGTGGTATAAAGTGGCATAAAGTAGAGAACAAACAGAAAATGGCGAGTCTCGATTGGCCAATTGTGTTTGTTTTGTTTGCAGGTTTTCTCATTGGTCAGCACCGTTGATTTCGTTCTTTTTTTTTTTTTCACCGCCTCGCTTGCGCTCGGTGGACCCACATTTAGCTCGACATGGCATCGGCATCGTCGAGATCACAACCATCGTTCGACCAACGTCGATGCCCGATGTGGGGCCTGTATGACGTGTCTGCAGGAGCTCACACAAACCCCCAGGCCTGAGTGAGTCACTACACCCTGGCATTAGTGTAGTCACTGTTTCAAAAAGGGTGATTTGCTGATGTACTATGGTGAAATACTTATCCTGTGTCAAATATTTTCTTGCAGTAAAGCTTTATAGCCTGCTTGATTTTTCTGTGATGCTGGGCTATGGTTGATGACACATTGGGGCATCACAAGAGTCCAGGATTTGTTATATAGCCTTACAATGCCTTAGTGTGTGGACCTAGCATTTTTAATATTGCCAGCTTGTTGTCAGTTGGTTATTGTACTTATGAAGGTCCTGAAAAGTCTTATAAGCGCCTACAACAGTCATACACAGTCTTGTTCAGGCTCCCAATATTGTGTGATATGGTAAATATTTACAACCTCATAAAAGCAGCTGCAATGCTAGGTTGGTCATAATGCCCTCTACACCTGAAAATCAATGTGCATTCAAACTGCCCAAACTTTGTGGGATCCAAGTTAGTCCAGGTTTGCACCATTCAGCATTTCTTTGCAGGATGGTAGTTGTATAGATGAACCCAGACAGATGTGGTACCTTTACTATATGATGGTATGGAATCTGACTTTACTGTCCTCTTTTCCTAGTGTGTATGACGTTGCGCACCCTAAATAACCGATAGAAATGAGTCGGTCGATAAGTCGTGGTTGGGAAATCTAGCCTTGATCTTTGTATGCAAATATTGGATTGCCCAGTAACAAACAGAGAACTAGTTTACGTCCGACACAGCAGGATACGTCTTCGCACAAAAACTTTCCGCGAAAGTTATAAACTACTGGGAGAGGTCTCATCGAACACCGTCTTCTACTGCACAACCGATTCGTGGGTAGTTTGGGTGCAAGATGCCTGAACTCAAATAATCGTCACCCAGCTCGATGTGATAACACAAATAATTCCGCATACCAAGACAAAGGAGAATAACAGACAGCAAGAAGGGAACCACCGGAACCCACAAAGAGGCAAAGAAGACGATAGCGCGTGCCTTTCTTCTTGTCTCGTGGGCCTGTGGGTAAACATCAGTCGTAATTCGGACTAGATGTTGTTCCCCTACGTGCGCGAGGAGAGATCCACCCTTTGGCATGTGGAAAGGGATTCCGTAGTAAAAAGCGAACTGAGTAAGAATGCCAGCAAGGGATACGGCCCTAGAAACGGATACGAAACTTGTTGATGCCAGTCTATGATATTCTTCGGAGAGGGAAGGTAGAGCGACACTACAACACAGCACTAGTACTTGCTGTCTTGCGGATAAAATCAGAAAACTGTTCTTCGACCCAAAGAATGCGTACCGCGAGCATTAAACAATTTACTTTGCGTTGGACACAAGCCCCGTCAAAGGGTAACCACGAGTAAGGTTGGTCATGGTGAGGATGATGTGGGCGAATTGGGGTGAGCGACGGTTCTTGTCCAGCCGCACCCATCCTGAAAAGTTTGTGGTTGACCCCCAACTCAGACTCTTTATAACTCCCAACAACATTGATCTCGGTTCTAAATGTGGTCATGATGACACGATGATGGTTCAACAGTACCTGCTGTATGCCGTCCCACACAATATCCTTTTCTGGAATCAGAAGCTACAGCACTTCAGGATACCACAGGTTATATGCGACTGACTCGGAAAACAGGTCACGTACAGCATGCAATATCTCACTATCATCTAGCCGGCCGGGATGCTTCTAGTACGAACACAGGAACTTAGGAACTTTCTCAACCTTGAGTTCTCATCGTTCCAACAGAAATGAATGTGGTCATGATGACACGAGGATGGTTCAACAGTACTTGCTGTATGCTGTCCCACACAATATCCTTTTCTGGAATCAAGAAGCTACAGCACTTCAGGATACCACAGGTTATATGCGGCTGACTCGGAAAACACGTCACGTACAGCATGCAATATCTCACTATCATCTAGCCGGCCGGGATGCTTCTAGTACGAATACAGGAACTTGGGAACTTTCTCAACCTTACGCTCTCATCGTTCCAACAGAAATGAATGTGGTCATGATGACACGATGATGGTTCAACAGTACTTGCTGTATGCTGTCCCACACAATGTCGTTCTCTGGAATCAAGAAGCTACAGCACTTCAGGATACCACAGGTTATATGCGGCTGATTCGGAAAACACGTCACGTACAGCATGCAATATCTCGCTATCACTGTCTAGCCGGCCGGGATGCTACTAGTACTACGAATACAGGAACTTAGGAACTTTCTCAACCTTGCGTTCTCATCGTTCCAATAGAATGTCTACTGCTGTGGCCTGTTTCCCTCAAGAGAACGCTCCAAATAATATTACATGTTTTCGGCCCGCCATAGGTCCTTGTACCGTCGTTTCGATCTCAGCTCTCTGTCCTTCGCGTTTAACATCACCTAGCATCGTCCCAGCATCGAGGACCTTTACCCGAATACAATGTATCAGGAATCCACTGATGCTCGCCAGACTCCCCCCCTTCCTGTCACCATGAAAGTCGACACTCAAGTACACTGGCAGGAACGCGTCGACGTTGTGAGTCACCTCATCCTCCTGACACATGACGGTGTAGCACCACCAACACTTTGAGTAGGTTCCCGTACTAGTGGCCTTCTCCTCTGGATTGGCCGCTCTATCCTCCGACCAGCCCAAGATTTCATTGTTCTTCATCAGTGCTAGTGTTGTCATCGCCGGACTGTACTTTGTGATCGTACCTGCCGACGATGAGGTAAGCAGTTTTTATTGTAAATTCCATCTCCGCTAGATGATACGGCCGTAGGGAACCCACCCCGTTGTCACTAGTTGTCTCAGGAAACTTCCTACTGTCTTTTCCGCACTCAGTTGCATCTTGATCACGATCGGTATCGGCCTCACGTTCCAAAACGAAGTAGTCATGGTCATCCCGCTCCTCTTGTTCATCTCCTTTGTCATGCTCGCAGCACTTTTTGGTACTTTGATCTCGGCATGGATTTCGGTCATCCTGTATGGTGTTGGTCTGGTCTCACTGCTATCGTTTGTGGTGCTTGCATGTATTTCTTAATCTGTGGCAATAAGTATACCCATCGGCAAACACCATTATTGCTGATTTGCTCCTTTCGCGGATGGCATTAGTACCCCGGTGTAGTGTTGCCACAGCTCTTGCCGACTTGAGTCATAGCCGAGCCGTCGGCTCAGTGACACCCAGCCGAGCCACCGGCTATGGCTGTCTTCGAGTTGACTCAAGCCATCGAGTAATTACAAGTCCGTTTATGTAATTGTATTTATTCGTATATAGTATGTAGAAAAGTATTAATCAGAGGGTGAAAAAAACACCGATAATGATAACCTGCGACCGTACGGTCGTCGCGCCGTCGTTGTCCCCGTCGTGCGAGACGAGTGGTGTGGGCGAGACGGGCGAGCCGGTGGTACTACGGCGGCGATGTTGTCGAACGAGCGGCAAAAACGACAACAATAGCGACAACGCGACAACCATGGTATCACGGTCGTCGTGCAGTCGTTATCGTTGTCGCGTGAGACGAGGGACGGGGGCGAAACGGGCGAGATGGTGGCCGGCGGCGATGGTCGAGGGAGCACGAGGCGCAAACGACAACGACAACGGCAACGGCAACGTGAAGCAACAGGAGCACTGACGAAAAAGAAATGGATCCATGTCATGTTTCGTCAAATTTACAGTGATGTGCATCAGGGATAGCTTTCATGCAGCTATTTGTTCAGTATGTATCGGAGCCCTAGAGAGAATAGGTGAACCTTGGAACTAAGTCGGAAAGAGAAAACTTCAACCGACCTGAAGTCGGCGAAGTTCAGGGAATTTAAATGTGCACCTTCCATTGTAGCATTTCTTACAAGCTACTCGTCTAATATCTTGATGAGGCCGAGTGTGCGAGGCTTCCATACTCCCTCCAGGGTTGCGCCCGTGCTATTCCGCAATGCCGTGAAGGTCCTCTACCACAGAGAGCAAATGGAACGATGCAAATCTCTTAACCAGCTGGTTTTGAGACAATCTTGTGGCTTGCGTTCTCGAGCAGATCTGTTGCACCTTCAGGATTGAAGATGTAAAAGCACTTCAAACAGGCGACTTTGTGGGTCGCCACCCGGCCAATGTTGAAAGATGTCCAGACCCGATGGATTGAACAAGGACGTGTCGTATGCATCCTCCAGGCCCGCTTTGGGCCATACGCTCGTTGCTCTCAAAACCATTAAGAGAAGTAAAGGGAGCCCTTTCGATCAGGTGAGCGGAAGGAGAAAGCACGAGATTTACATAATAAGGTATCCACAGTTCACGGTCGTTAAGTGTTATATCGTTTTCGCTGATACTCCAACGCATTATGCTGATCCTTGGGGGAAATTCGTGACCTGTCAAGTATGGCTATAACAATGGGCGCGAGTCACATACCAGACAAATGCGCAGGGTGAGCCTCACACAAAGTCAAGTAACCCGGACATATGCTATTGGCTTCTTCGGCTCTGAAACAGAAAGGTCGGCAACTCGTTTTTGACGTTTACGAGCGTGATCTATTCGTTAAGAAAGTTCCTAATCGCATCAAGGATAATGCATGTTATATGTCATATTGCTCTGTGCTTTGAACGTCCTGGTTCATAACGAGTCAACACAATGCTTCCAGATGAGGGAGGGCACATACTCTAGCGGCACGATTATACCGGGGGACCCGTACCCTTGCGTTCGTTTCATAGCCGTCTCCTGGCCCCAGTCGTTCGAAAATTTGCCACGAGATCCTTAAAGGCAGCCTCTCATTCGGATCTTCCGAGTCCAACACATGGAAGACAGCCGGTCCCCGTGAATAGCATTCCTAAACGCGTGCGACTGTAAGTACTGCGTGGTGGAAAAAAAAAAAAAAAGACCTGCTCTTCTGCAGAAACTGTCCTTTCGGTGGTCATACGTTCGTTTTCCGCCTGGTTCCCTCGTCACCAGCCTCCTCAAAGCCATAGAGAGGTCCTTTCGAAGATGTAGATGACGCGGAGACATACAATTTGTTTCTGGAGAGCACCCAAACAATTGCAGTGCGGGAAGAGACTTGGAGGCGACTAACTCGGTCTTGAAATCATCCCGAAATGCTTCCATTGGCAATAGCCGAAAGTCTGGCCATTCTTTGTCTGGCTCATTGATCAGCGGCATTGCGTGCCTGTCTTCGTGAGTCGCGAAGCGGTGCTTTATTCTCGAGACCACGTCATTCGGTTTGGGCCAGGAAAAAAAATATGGTCGGTGATATCGTTAAGACCACTCTCTTGCATCGCGTCGACATGGTTTCAGGTGTCGAAGGCGCTAAGAAATGAAGGGATAAAGGACGACTGGCCCTCAGTGCAGTCAGCGGTTCTCACCTGATGAACCCATGGTGACTATCTCCATTTCCAAGCCGGGACCACACGATTCTGCGTGAGGGTTGCGGAGCTGATTGTCAGGTAGGCAACTGTCTCGTAGTTCAACGCGTCGATCCAATGATATACCAGGACATGCGCTTCTATGACGTATGTACAAGTTGATCAATTTTGGCATGGTCATAAGTACCAATGCGGGAAGCTGAGAGGGACGATCTTTGCCATACAAGATGATGGGGAATGTGATAGAGATTTGAAGCCCTACACTGCCAATCTCATTCCTTCAGTGAGTTCCGCTGGCTCGATTGAAAGGGTGCTTTCTCTTACATCTCCTTCAGTGTTCTGAGAGGGAAAAGGACCCTCACTTTGGCGAGCTCATTCTTCTATGTACTTGTTCCACTCTTTCTCTTGCATGCAGGGTCACTTTCTGAGGTGGAATTGAAGGACACCAATAAATATGGGTCTGTCTTGCTCATCGATGGGCCTGGACGCGCTCGCCCGAAAGTCACGACTGATGAGGATCTACAGTCTAACCTTTCGTCCTGCAGTTCACATCGACTGACCTGGCGGTAGCTTTGCCTTTTTCACTGTGCCGCCAATGATACAATTCCGCTGCAACACGGATACGAAGCCTTCAGGGTTGGACATAAGACGCAGTTAGTGAAGCGTGGATTACCATTTGGTAATGCTATTGTAGGTCGGGTACGGAAAGTGGAGGTGTGCAACCCTTCACAAAGACCCATAAGCCTTTCGCTTGATGGTATTGCGCTTTGGCTTTGACCAGGTCAATTCTAGTACAATGAGTTCAATTTGTCGTCTCCGGACCTCGGCACTCGCCGGATCCACATACTCCGAGCGATCAAGACCTTACCCGGTTGGTATGTGCTGGTCACGTCTAGTTTCAAGGGCAACCGATCGAGTGCACACTAGCGCTAATCAACTTGCCGATAGCGCTGAGCAGGTGGCCTCAGAGAACCATTACCCGGCCCGTTGCTCTGACAGTGATTTTGCCTATGCTCGGTTCGTTCCGTACGACCTTGGAGGTAGTAGTTGGACAGTGATTTGTAAGTATGCTTGCTTTGATCTTTCCGGCTACGTTCGTCGCTAAGCTATGTAAGTTATGACTGGGCCTTACTGGCTTTGATTGTATTGCTTACTGTCCACCCAGAACAATCGACGTTTCAAATTCCCATAACAGTATTAAACCATTGTCCACCGATGATATGAGAGATACGTACAAAATCTGGATGTCTTTCACGGCTACTTGCAGGGCTGGCTCTCCCGCCCCCTTCTGACTAGTCCACTGCCTTCACAAGGGCTACAGTGGCGAGCGACCTCATTGCTCTTCAATTTCCCTTGGCCACCCCGCGCGTAATCCCTTCCCCGAGATTCCCTTTTATCCGATGGAAAACACCGAGACTACCACACCAACTGTCAAACTGCACGACAACGCGACACAAGCACACGTACGATCAATTGTTTGTGTATGCCACGAATGTGCCCTGATTCTTCCTTGTCAGCGAGACATGAATCCAGTCCAACGTCGACCATATGACTCGCTGGACCCTCGCGCTTGCACCGCGATTGACATGCTACCCGATGTCTTCCAGCTCTCTCAGCCCTCCCAGCCCTCCCAGCCCTCTCAACCCCATTTGGATTTTACGGACGACGACATCGACGATATGAGTGATGATGGATCCAACGTATGCGCATGCTGCAAGCTCGGTCGAGCCCTAGTACGGGAGTCCACCAAAAAGGTCCGCTTGGCTGGTGATCTCGTGGGCCATATGTTTGGACACTTGGTGTCGACAAAGTTGTCAAGGGCGATTCTGACCGCGCTCATCCTCGACGGTACCGTGCAAATCTTTGAAGGCACGGTTCGTCACAACCAGCCTCTCATGGAAGCTCCCGTCGATCCACTCTCCGAAGAGGAAGTTGGACACATCGTTAAGCAAGCATATGAAGCCGCCTCCGCGCATGACTGCATCCGCTTGGGTACGGAGGATGTTACACCCGAAGAACCCTCGTTGCAGACCACTGAGGATAAAACGAGAAAAGGAAAAGTGTATTTATTCAAGTGGCGTTCTTTTCCCGAAGAGGGGTACGGAGAACATGAGATGGTTTCGTTCTTCAACGAGATTACCAACCGTGCGATCGCGATTGCAGAATCCCAGGTCAAAACAGCAAAACTGAAGTTGCGGCATCGTTTTGCGGCCGCAAAGGACAAAGATCATGCTATTCCACTAGCATCCGGCCTAGACAGCGAAATCATGCGACCCGACTTTTTTTTGTTGCCCATCGAAGCATTCTCAGATGAAGGCCTCAAGACTGTTGACGAAAGATATATCAATTTCACCGCTCTACGTCTCGTCGGTGCATTGGGGAGCCGCGTTCCCGCTAGCGGGAGGTTCGAACGGATGCGACAGTATGCCCGAGGCCTGAAATGTGCACAACCGTGGGTACACAGTGTGCTCGGGATGACAATCTCGCAAGCCACGATGGATCTCTCCCGAGGAGACTGTAGCGGTTGGGAGCATCTTACGTTGGCTCTTTGGGATGGAAGGGGGAGTATCGAATTTATCCGACTCTTGCTTGGCCTCGCACTAGCAGACGCGGTGGATCTTGGGCAAAATCCCGACGTTGAGCTGGGAGCAGAAGTGCACACGTGCAAACTCAGCAAGCTCCCTCGACAATATTTCCTACCAAGTGATGCATGGTCGGTGACAAGCTCGCAAGTCGACGATACGTCTGCAGCACCCTCGCAGAATACTCCGACCAATCCTCGATCGGGGGAGAAGAGGCACTATTCGCAAGTTGCAAAGGATAGTAATGACGAAGAGCCAAGGCAGAAAAAATGTAAGACTGTCGAGACCAACTTGAAGGGGCGATTTGCCTTCTCCCCGAAGGCTATATACGGTTACAGATGCTTAGGAACGATATGGACACCCACTTCACACAACGGACGAGAAACGGCTGCGTTCGTTGTGGAGGATCCCGAGAACAGCAACAAACGGCTCGTGTTGAAAATGTGGTGGGAGAGTTTCAAGAAGGAAGCAGCCAACAATCTGGTCATAGAAAGACTAGAGAAAAGCGAACGTCATGCTAACGTGATTTTACCCCTCAAGTGTGTTATCCAATCTGTTCAGAGAAGCGGTCCGCTAACACGTTATACAGAACCTTCAAGGCAGAGAGGCATGGCAAGACATGTACGACCGTTGGCGTCCTCAGGGGTTTTCTCGAGGATGTGGTTACGTCTGTTCCAAACCGTGTGCTAACGGTTTCTACCTTCGAGCTAAAACGGCCCGTCAAGTATTTCTGGGGCGTACACGACTTTGTGCGAGGTCTACGTGGTGCACTACTTGGTATGTCGGTTTATTCAAGTTGCATCGTTGTCATTTAAGACGAGTGTTGATACAATGGCATGCTAGGTCACGCGTATCTGACCGAAATCGGTGTTTTACACCGGGATATCAGCGAGAATAACATGGTTCTCGGTCTTTACCCGTGGGAAGAGAGAGGGCATTTGATTGACTTTGATTTGGCGATCTTGCAAGAGGCCGAGAAACCTTCGACGCCGCTTCCAGAGCTTGACTTTGGGGGTTCGGACGATCTTGAGTTATTGTATGACCCGAGTTATTATCGTCGACCGTCTGAACCGAAATGTTTGAATGGAATCCATGTGCGCACCCTTCCATTATTCGGGCGATCAGCTGACATGACTCCTACCAGGGAACTTTCCCCTATGTTTCTATCAATGTTCTGAATGGCAGAAAACACACGCACTTCGATGATGTCGAATCATTTTTCTATGTGCTTTTCTTGTTCTTTTTGTCCTATGCAGGGCCACTTGCCAAGGAAACATTGCGAGAGGCGCATGCACAGGGGTTTGTCGCACTTCCAGAAGCTGAAAACTTGCCTCACACGAGGAAGCTACGTGGTTCCTATCGCGCATGGAAGGATGCAAGGGCGAAGTGGATGTCTCGCAGCAAGCGTAACGCTATGTCCTGTCCATCGAAAAGTGTCGAATCGGATGAATTCGTAGAGTGCCTGGAGAAAAATTGGCCGAGGGAATTGCACAACTCGATTTTGGACTTGTTGAAAAAGAGCCATACGCTGTTCCACGAATCCATAGAAGAGGACCACAAGGGAGGACGATCGGAGGTCTCGCATGAGTCGTTCATCACGGTGCTGGACAAGTGGTTAGAGGAGTACGGGGAGCTTGAACAAGCGTTTTCAAACTGCCCTTTTGAGAGTGAGTTTATCCTCTTCGATCGATTTTTCTTGCTAGATTGTTTGTTTCTAGTGTCTGGTTCGTAAGTCCAACATTGACCAAATCACGAAATCCGAAGCTGGGCCGGAGTTAAGTAGCCAATCAGAAGTCAACTTGTAGGAGACCTTAAAAAAGCTTGTATTACGCTGTAAAACGTTCGTGAATCATGTTCACCAAAAACATTTCCCGATTCCCGACCACTGCGCGTGTCTTGCCCTCCCTCAACACCCTCGTCCGTGCTCGTCATCCTTCCGCCCGTCTTTTTTCCTCCTCTCCACATCGTTCGCGCATCGCGCCCACCAACCCCCTCCATGCGATCGCTGCACCAGCAGTCGGTTCTTACGCACCAAAAGATGGCGAACATGTCCTCAACTCTCCCTCGGAACTTGCCCGAAAACTTTCTGCTAAAGTCCTCCCAAAACTCGAGCGTCCAAACGTAAAAAAGGTCGTCGTCGTAGGCAGTGGTGGCCTGTCCATCGGCCAAGCCGGCGAATTCGATTATTCAGGTTCACAAGCCATGAAAGCCCTCCGCGAGGAAGGCGTCGAAGCTGTGTTGATCAATCCAAATATAGCGACGTGGCAGACAAGTCATCAGCTCGCTTCAGAAGTTTATTTCCTTCCGATCACTGCTGACTATGTCGCATATGTCTTGGAAAAGGAGCGCCCGGACGGTATCTTACTCACCTTCGGCGGTCAAAGTGCTCTGAATGTGGGTATCGCTCTCGACAAGATGGGCGTCCTTGATCGCCTTGGTGTCAGGGTCCTCGGTACTCCCATCAGGACGCTCGAGGTTTCCGAAGATCGCGACCTTTTTGTACAGGCTCTCAAAGGTGCTTTTCTTTTTTATATGAACCTGTTGTGATTCTTACATTTTCGCACTCCAGAAATCGATATACCCGTCGCTCAGTCGACTGCCGTCTCTACTGTCGATGCAGCACTCGAGGCTGCCGAAAAAATTGGTTACCCTGTCATTCTTCGTTCTGCGTTCACTCTAGGTGGCTTGGGCTCTGGGTTTGCCAACAATCCCGTCGAGTTGCGCGATCTCTCTGCCAAATCCCTTTCGCTTTCTCCTCAAGTCCTTATCGAACGTAGCATGAAAGGCTGGAAAGAACTTGAGTACGAGGTCGTTCGTGACGGTGCCGACAACACTATCATCTGTTGCAACATGGAGAATTTCGACCCCTTGGGGACGCACACCGGTGACTCAATAGTTGTCGCTCCTAGTCAAACTCTGAATGACGACGAGTATCACATGTTGCGGAGCGCCGCGATCAAAGTGATTCGCCACCTCGGTGTCGTTGGGGAGTGTAACATCCAGTATGCGCTCAATCCCGAGTCGAGGGAATACTGTGTGATCGAAGTCAATGCACGGTACGCATGGTTTGCCTAACCGCCCGCAAATATTCATCCTATTACAGATTGAGCCGTTCGTCTGCCTTGGCATCCAAAGCCACGGGATACCCCCTTGCCTACACGGCAGCCAAGATTGCCCTGGGACACACCCTCCCAGAATTGCCTAATGCCGTCACCAAAACAACGACTGCGTGCTTTGAGCCGTCTCTCGACTACATTGTTACGAAGATACCTAAATGGGATCTGGCTAAATTCAGCAACGAGGTCAACCGTGAAGTCGGTAGCGCTATGAAGAGTGTTGGAGAAGTCATGGCCATCGGTAGGACATTCGAAGAAAGCTTGCAAAAGGCCGTGCGTATGGTTGATCCCAGATGGCGAGGTTTTGAGGTGGTGGGTGGGCTGAAAAATCTGGAAGATCCAGGTCAATTGGAGCGGGCGCTTAGACGCCCTACGGACATGCGACTTTTCGCGATTGCATACGCGATGTATAATGACAAGTACAATGTGCAAGAGATCCACGACCTGACCAAGATTGACAAGGTAGGTGTTTATACACAATTGACTTGCCTCTCCTCTTATTTATCACAACCCCTTGCAGTGGTTCCTCTACAAGATTGAAAACCTCGTCAATACATCTCGAGCCCTCTCCACCCTAGGTGACCTCTCGGTTGTTCCTCCCTCCATCATATCGACTGCAAAGAGACAAGGATTCTCTGATGCCCAGATTTCATCACTTCTGAACACCACAGAAGGGGATGTGCGCAGGTTCCGTAAATCACAGAACCCACCCATCACTCCTTTCGTAAAACGGATCGATACACTGGCAGCTGAATATCCTGCCCACACCAATTATCTCTACACGACATACAATGCGTCCGCTCACGATGTTACTTTTGACGATCACGGTACCATGGTGCTCGGCAGTGGGGTCTACCGTATCGGCAGTAGCGTCGAGTTCGACTGGTGCGCTGTCACCTGTGCACGCAAGTTGCGGGAGATGGGCGACACTCTCAACGAGGATGGAAAGAGTGTCGGTGGGAAGACGATAATGGTCAACTACAACCCTGAGACGGTCAGTACCGACTTTGATGAAGCCGACAGATTGTATTTCGAGGAGTTGGGTTGGGAACGTGTGATGGACATCTACGAGCTGGAGGGTGCCAAGGGCGTGATCGTCAGTGTGGGAGGTTTGTCATCCCATGCTCTGTCGACCGAATATTGACTGCTTTGACAGGCCAACTCCCTCAAAATATTGCGCTTCGGCTCAAGGAAAGTGGTGTCAACGTTCTTGGCACGGATCCCTCGCAGATCGACAATGCTGAGGATCGTCACAAATTCTCGAGCGTCCTTGATTCCATCGGAGTTGACCAACCCGAATGGACCGAAGTTACATCGTTGGAGGCAGCCAAAGAATTCGCAAACCGTGTCAGGTTAGTATACGCCGAATTGTGGAATTGTCAGCAAGATACTGATACCATGTGTCAAGTTACCCAGTTCTCGTGCGGCCCTCATATGTCCTTTCGGGCGCCGCAATGAACATAGTCCACGAAGAATCCGCGCTCTCGCACACCCTTACCGCAGCCTCTTCAGTTTCCCCTCTTCATCCCGTTGTCATCACAAAATTTATCTCCAACGCGCAGGAAATTGATGTTGATGCCGTCGCTCACAAAGGCAAGCTCCTTGTGCACGCTATCAGTGAACACGTCGAAAACGCCGGTGTCCATTCTGGAGATGCCACGCTAGTGCTTCCTCCTCATACCTTGAGCGAGCGCGATCTTGACAGGCTGAAGGACATCGCGTCTCGAGTTGCCCAGGCCTTTGAGATCTCGGGACCTTTCAACATGCAAGTAATCAAGAAGCCTGCAGCCCTTCCCGGCGAGGAGGACGAGCTAAAGGTTATTGAATGCAATCTGCGTGCATCACGCTCGTTCCCATTTGTCTCTAAGGTGTTGGGACACAACTTTATTGAGACGGCGGCAACCGCGATCACTGGCGTCAATGTGCCCGAACCTGTTGATTTGATGAAGGAGAAACGGAACTATACCAGTATCAAAGTCGCCCAATTTTCTTGGACACGATTGGGTGGTGCTGATCCTTTCCTTGGCGTTGGTACGTACACTTAGCTTGTATTCTTCACGCTCGTCGACTCAGTGTGTCTCACATAGAAATGGCGAGCACCGGTGAAGTCGCTTCTTTTGGTTCAGACGTCTACGAAGCATACTGGGCCTCGCTACTATCTACTACGGGCTTCAAGCCTCCCCGTCCACGGTCAGGGGTGCTCATCGGTGGCTCGCCTAATACACCCGAACTCCCCTTCATCGCCAAAACACTTCACTCTCTCGGTTTCAAACTCTACGTCTCCTCGCCCGTCGTTGAAGCCGCCTTGGTTGCCATCCCCCACGTGACCTGCAAACGTATCTTCTTCCCCACATCGGATAAGCGTCGTCTGCGCGAAGTGTTCGATGAATACGACATTCAATCGGTAATCAACCTCGCGCAGGGTCGGGGCAAGGGACGTGAAGACGAGGATTATGTCGCACGTCGAAATGCGGTTGATTTCGGGTTGCCGCTGTTGAACAACGCCAAGTGTGCGACATTATGGGTAGAAGCACTGAGACGGAAGATGGGTCAAGATGGCAAGGGATTGTTGGGGTATGAAGAGGGGAACGTGCCGAGCGAGGTGAGGAGTTGGAGTGAATTTGTGGGGACGAAGGCGTGAAGGCGGAGTGTTGTATGGATTCGATGCCGATTGTTATGAAGGGAGACTTGTATTGTCGTATGAAAACAGTGACCAAGGAGGTCCAGTTACCCCAATCAGCGCGCAACCTCAGCAGTTATGTAGAACCACTCCGTAGCTGATCAAACGAGCCGCTACGTAGCAGGCTACTGGCCTGACGCAAGACCCACTGTATGATCGTATTACCCCATCAGGACCCAGTGACTATGTACTACTACGCGAAAAATTAGTTTTCATGAAGAGTAGTGGCATCCTACCAAAATATCACCGACCCCGTTCAAACGTACCGTCATATACCTGTGACTCTTAGCATAAAATCCCTCGGCGAATCGAACAATCATGTATCGTACACCGGACATTCAACCCAAGTAAATGGTGCTGCAGTTACTCCTCTGGCCCACAGAGGTCCTCTTCGTCCAGCTCCTGCGTGACAACTGACGCCCGCTCCCCGTTCGTTGCACCCACCATATCCCGGTCGACCGCAAAGCGTGCCGCCGTCCCAGGGTCCAATTTCCCCTCGAGGGAGTCTACGATGAGACGGCCAATGTTCGGGAGAAACTATGCCGTAAGTCGGCAAACGGGCTGGGTTAGACGCGCGCCCAATCTCGGACGCTAGCCCTTCCTCGACACGGCACCATGATCGTACTCACCTTGAAAGCGTGTCCACTTCCGGACGTTGCGAGGAATAGTGTGGGATCCCCCGGGAAAGGTCCGATGACCCAGTTGCCGTCTGGCGAGTCGGTGTACCTGCCAGATGTGAGTGCGTTAACTCCAACGGGCTTTCTTTTCTTCCACGAACGAAAAATAGCAAAAATATGACAATAAATGTGACATATAGAGAATATAAAGAAAAAAACAAATCAAAGAACAGGGGGGTCTTCAAGAATTTCAACTACCAATGAAATCGTCGGCAAACAATGTTGCCTGCCTCTTTTGACCGTAACCCACAGGCAGATCTTATCACGACCTAGACGAGCCATACGAGGACGCTCTCGGAGCTAAATCCATCGACCCGATCCACTGGTCTGTGTCATGCTTGGCACAAGGTGTCAAGTAAGAGGTGAGAACCGATAAGACCAGCCGCACCACGGAAGGATCTTCTGCTTCAGGAGGCTGCGGCCTTTGAAGCTAGGTCAAACAGAAAGATAAGGATTCGATCCCCGTCTGGTGTCTCAAATTTTGCCATGTGAATGTACAGCCGAGTATGTCTATCCCGGTCATTGGCTGACTAGGATCTGTTATCATTGGATGACACACTTAACGTGCAGAGTAGGAACATTATCAGGATGATCAGTGACATCCATGTTCCGTCCATCGTGACTAACCCCATAAGAAACGGTAATGAAACGAAGCGCCGCACGGGCTAGCGCACCGAGAGAACACAATAGAGTGCAATCATTTTCGTATGATCATCCATCATCCCAACTAATCCCCGGGCAGGAACCAGTCCACACCTTCGGGTCCGCTTAGAAACATGGAAGACCTCATACGGCCCGAAGGGAACAGAAGACGTCCGATGCAAGTGAAAAAGCGACCAGAAACGAACACACTCACCAACACATGCGCGTTCCAGACAACGGCTTCTCGGCTAGCTCAGGATACACTTTCCGTATCAGCTCCCTTAGTGTGAGTAATGCCGTTCGCGGCACACGCAGACCGTCACCCAATTCAGGGTGACTCGTAATCGTTCGGGGCGTTGATATTTTCCGGGCGGAGACATGATTAATATCATTGCCGATCTGGGAGCTGGTGATCATGTGGGTATGTCCCGCCGTATGGATGGCGAACTTGACTGTTCCACTTTCAGTGGGCTGAATAAGTGAGGTAAGACGGATGTTAGCGGATGATTAGGTGATTTGGCTAAGACGAGAATTAGAGACCCACGACATCAACGAGATCGGCTGCTTTGAACCGATCTGCATTGCGGTCATGCAGGCAACAAGGTTACATACAAGTACCTTCGTGGGAACAAAGCGTCCACGAATGAGGTAAAAGTCCTCATCCTAAAGGATTGAGACGCTAGTCACAAGATGGACTGCGACATAATTTGAAGTGCGAAGGGCGATTCGAATGAGTAAGAGATAACGAAAGGAAGACACCTCGGGCGGATCTCTTCCGCTTTACTCTCTCAATTCAAACTTGCCACGGGGTTTGTATCCAAGGTTTGACGCCGCGTAGCGAAATGGATAATGTCCACATGAACGCATTCTGTCGGCCCATGGTCATGATTTAACGAAGGACCTCAAAAGGTGGCCAAGATCATGCCATGGGCAAACACGAGGAACGATCCGACAAGGGGGTAAAATTCGAAGGCACCAGTGAACCAAAAAAACTCACGGGAAAAGTGTAAAGCCCACTATCAAAGTCCAGGAGCACATAAGTTCCCTTATACCTCTCCTTCTCTTCTACACTAAGTTGTATCGTGGCCACGCACTGGCTGAAAAGAGGGTCAATCAAACCTGCATGTTTTCCGTACTCTCAGGATTAGCAACAACAAACTTACCCAGTTGCCAAACATTTGGAATCAAGCTCTAGCTCCGGAAAGGTGGACGCTGTCCACGATCCAATCGTGAGTATGACTTTGTCCCCACCAAAACATGCGCCATCACTACACTTTACGCCTGTCGTTCGTCCACTTCCATCTCTGATAAGGCTTGTAACTTCATGGTCCGGAATCACTCTGCCACCCATAGCTTTCACGTGCAAGAGTAGTATCTCAACCGCCCGTGTTGCCTCCGCCCAACCGCCCACTGGGTTGAAATAGCCAGTGTAATTCGTAAGTGGACCAATTGGGTGTACATCCGAGCGTAAACCCGAGTCCGTTGTGGATATGGAAGAATCAGCAAGGGAAGATGATAGTTTTGCCCGAACCATCTCGGCGTTCGGGAGCTCTTCGATTGGTGCACCGAGGTATCGATCGTTCTCCTTTAATCTATTGTCAACCTTGTCGCGGCCGATATTGATTACGCCACATCTAATTGTCGCGAGCATTTGATCGAAGGTAATGTATCATGTGTAAAGGAAAACAACGAGCCGAGTCGGTCAGACAAACAATTATGCAATAGCCAAACAAAGCCGCTAGACGCACTCGTGATAACAGCCATTCCACATAGGCTGTCTCCATGACTCTATCGCCTCTCTCGCGAGTCTGGCGTAAAATATGTCACTGTAGCAAGACCTGACGACTGTTTGGAAATGATGTTAGTGCCGTTGATTACCTCAAAGACACTGCCTAGTCAGACGCAAGACGTACCTTTATTGATATCCGTGCTTGCGGCATCCACAGCAGGTAGCTTGTTTGCTCGATCGAGAACTGTCACGTCCGTGTAACCACGCCTGAGAAGATGGAACGCAGTGGAAAGACCGAAAACGCCTGCCCCGACAATAATGATTCGGGACGCTTTCGTGAGTAGAGAGGCCGTAGGATGACTTTGGGGGAAAGAGAACGACATGTCTTAGGGACGCTGAGTGTAGGAAAGCGATTGGTAGTGGTTATGGAAGATGTCGGATCAGCCTGAGTGTGCCTTATGGCTATCCGATGTGCCCTAGTACGTGAAATTTCGAAACTTCATGTGTAAGCTTGAACGCCCGACTTTCTTTCTGAGTGATCTCGCACTCACAGCTTCTGCAATAGCCGACGTGCGACCATCTAAGCATGGACCATCGCTTCCTCCCGTCGTCCATCCCAGATCTAACCGACAAGATCGTCCGACCTGACAACCACTACAGTGAGGCAGGCGGGCGTTTCGGAGACGTCTTTAAATGTTTGTACAAGAGTGCCGATGGCGTCAAGGAGGTCCAAGTCCCCTTGTTACCCACAACTTCATTCACTCAGTCCGTCCATGATGGTCTACTAGGTTGCCGTGAAAGTCTTTCGATTTAGTTTTACGGTTGATGAGGACAAGCATGATAAGAGAAAGGACGCCCGAGTACGTTCCGTATACCATGATCGGGCCACTCGATTACAACAAATCGCAGACGATCCGCCGTGAGCTGGGCATTTGGAGCAGGCTCAGCCATCACAATATTGTACCGTTTCTTGGTGTCGCACACGGATTCGGAAGACAGGGAAACACATCCTTGGTATCCATTTGGATGCCACACGGCACGCTGCACACCTTTTTGGAGGCCCATGAAAGCCAGCTCATGATGGCGCACCGCCTACAGCTGGCAAGTAAAACTAGCAAGCTGTGTCACGGAGCGTCATTCTCTGACACGTATTACAGTTGTCGGATATCGCTAGTGGACTTGAGTACTGTAGGTATAAGTCATCCCGCAGTGCATTTAGACCATTCATCACCTCGCACTGGTAGTGCACTCGTTTTCTATCGTCCATGGTGATCTTTCAAGCGTATGTGGTGGAATACTAGGGTTACTTCTTGCTGATTGGAGTACGCGCAGAACAACGTGCTTCTCGACCACAATTACAATGCATGCCTCACCGATTTTGGCTGTGCTTCACTGATAGGAAATCATCCTGAAGGATACACTTACCTCCAGATGTCTACCGCAAGTCCTGGTACGGTGAGGTGGGCTGCACCGGAACACTTCTCGGCCGACGAAAAGGGGCCTGAGCATACTATCAAAAGCGACATATACTCGTTCGGAAACATGGCTCTTCTGGTACGAACCAATTGGCACTCCTCCCATACTTATCTGCGACTGCTTGTTTTCGTCAGGTGCTATCTGGAAAGTACCCGTGGTCCGAGCTCCGAGTTGACGCAGCTGTGATGCTGCAGTTGTCTCTGGGTCGCAAGCCTCCCCGGCCACTCATGCCACCGGTTGATGATCGCTATTGGACACTCGTTGAACAGTGTTGGTCACCGATTCCAGATAGGCCGCTTGCCCAGAAATTGGTAGCCACCCTCCGAGAATTTCTAGACGCGTATCCGGCTTCGCCTACCCTTCGTGAACACCTGGACGTCACGGCATCCTCGCCTGGCGTCTCAGTGTGTCTGAGCGACGAAGATGCGGTCGACATCGTTTCGACGCAGTCACAATCTGATCAACCACGTTCGTGTGCTACGACCTCCACGGATGCTTCTGCGCAGCCTAGCAGTCTGATGGATATGACACTCTGTCCGGACGCTCCGAATTTTTCTCCTGATCCGGTCCCTCGACCACAACCTCAGGCTCTCCGGGTCGATACCCAACCCTTCGTGACGCGAGATGCGGAACAAAAGACAGCAAACGAGTGTGATGATGGTGGCGCTAAGAACCGTACCCCAGAGCCAGAGGGCACTGGAAATCCAACTAAAATATCACCGAGACGCCAACCATGTGTGTATTGATTATTCATGAACTCTTAGAGAGTATCTCTATAACCATCCTCTGACAGTATCCAAATGGGTTCGTGGGACACTCTTAGGAAGAGGGATGTATGGCCGTGTCTATCTTGGTCTCGATCCATCTACCGGGGAAATGATCGCGGTTAAGCAGGTCGAGAAAGACGACAAGGATGCTCAGCGCCTCAATTTTGTGCTAATGATGAAGCATGAACGAGAGATACATAGTAGGCTAGACCATCCCAATATTGTCGCATATCTTGGGTCCGAGGAGACCTCCACTAGCCTAACCTTGTATGTCATTCATTTCCTCTAGCGTTGGCACAACTCTGATTTAGAGCGGCAGATTTTTAGAATACGTTCCCGGTGGCTCGATTGGAAGTTGTTTACGCACGTACGGCAGTTTCGATGAACAAGTGATCAAGTCCTTCACTGGCCAAATCCTCCAAGGTTTAGCGTATCTACACGCTAATAACATTATCCACAGAGTAAGGACTCATCACCATTTTCAGTCGTACACTTTTCCCATCCCACTTTAGAACATCGAGGTGAACACCATCCTCGTGTACCTTTCCGGCGTTTGCAAAATTTCCGGTTTTGCGAACGCTCAACGTGTCGACGACGGGGCTTCTTGGATACCAATACGCGGCATCGTGTTCTGGACCGCCCCTGAAATGATTTCGAGTCCTAACGGAAAGCGCTATGATACAAAAGTCGATATCTGGAGCGCAGGTTGTGTGTTGCTTGGGATGTGGATGTGGAGAAGAAGAGCATTTGGTGACAGAGAGGTGTTCGCATCGATGGTTCATGTAAGCTCACCACGTCCGTTCAATGAAATGTTAATGTTTACCAAGAACTTGGAACGTGGGTGCAATCGCGCTTGAAATTGAAATTGGGGATCATGGGACCAGGCTTCGCACCAAGAGACGGGTACTTCTACCGTACTTTCGTTGGGCGTGACCCTGTCGGATCTTGCGGTTGAATTTAGCGATAAATGCTTTGCAATGTCCGTTTGTTTCCCCTTAGTGCATATTTCCGTCGACCCTTGAACTAAGCGGCTAACGAACGTTGAAATGCAGGAACCCAGAAACACGCGCAAGCGCCACAGAACTTGTTCAACATCCCTATTTGATGCTCAGTCCAGACTGGTCGTTTACGGGTTTCTGAACTAGGCGGCTATAGTGACCGGCTATTTGTAACTGTGTCGTCTAGATAACGGTATGAACGAGACCGGGTTTCTAGAACGTTAGAGCCGCCACATTTCGCCGAACGATGCGGCGGTAAGTAAGTAGCAACGCGCGATCGAAGGCGACCAGTAAACCACGCTCTGCCGCCGTTTTTTCCCGCAGAATAATAATGAACAGAATTCCATTGTTCAACTTGCCGATTATGAACTTTTTAGGAGTACTGTTCTGTGACGTCATTATACGTCACAGTCCACATTGTGTTGTATCGATTCGTCCAAGAGGGGTTCAAGCGCTGGCTTGTCAGTGGTCCGCACGATGCATCATCGTGAGCTGGGATTGCTCTTTTCTGGTTTGCCTGGGCTGACGCACCCTTCTCTAAGACGACTATTACCGACATTCCAACTACGTCTCTGACAGCGACGTGCCCAGGCCAGCGGACCCAGACGACGACGAGCTTCTCCCTGGGGACTACGGCGGACAGGGCATCGGCCTCGCCGGGGGGTACACCTCTCACGCGCCCCCCGGACTCCCGTCCAAAGGTGCCGGCGACGATCCCTACGCGGGGTACGACCCCGGCATGGCAGGCTGTGCCACCGAGCCGACCACCTGCCCCATCGCGGGGATGCCCCGCATGGGTTTCGAGTCCTGGAACCGGGACGTCATTTCCATCTACCCGCTCCCGAGGGCACATCCACCCGCGGCCCCGGACGGCTGGATCAGCCGCGGGTACGAGCGCGACGCGGACGAGTACGAGAGCGTGCTGTTCCCGACCGAGTCCGGGTCGCATCCGCCGACGCCGGCGCCCGTGCGGGCGGCCGCTCCTCCCGCAGCAGGAGCTGCCCCTCCCGTGCAAGCTGCTCCCTCCTCACAGGCCCCTCCCTCCACGCAGGCCACAGACGAAGGTAGCGAAGCAGAAGCACGAACGACGGATCGGCCTTCCAGTCCGAGAACCAACCACTCCGCTAAACCGGCCATCGGCAATCGCATCGTCGGTCCGTCCCTCACCCCCTTTTCTTTGTACATCCTGTTGATCGCACCCCCCTGGCAGGTCGGGTCGAACGACTAGCCGGTAGGATGCTTCGCGATCCTGAAATCGAAGCACGAGGAGTGCGTCACATGGTGGGCTTCCATTCCTCGATGGAGCGCTTTCGCTGACTTGGGGAGCCGTGGCTTCTAGACGGGCCAGCCTTGAATCTGAACTGCTGTGTGCCACGCGTGTGTCTATTTCCGCGTTCTCGAGAACGTTTTGCATGCTGTATGTAACAGACATGCTTTCGTTATGCATGTGCCGCTGGCTTTTCCTGTCGTCGTTCATGTGTGCACAGCAATTCAGGGTCGAATGTTTATCGACGGTCTGAACAGCGTCACTGCGGAAATCGAGCACGTGGTTTTCATATGCCTTGCACCTTTAATTTCTTGATCCCGCTGAAGAGAAAGTCGCCGACACAGCACTGACAAAGGACCGGTGCTGTGCCTTGTGAATGCGGTGCTCATTGGCGGGCATGGCTAAAACGGTCAGCCAAAGGCTTGTGCCATCGTGATGTGTTGGCTGTACGATGGTGAGTGGTCACAGCTACCATGCGCCACAAAATAGTGTGTGAAAGCGCTGTACCTGAGGAGTGCAACCAGGCATTGAATTCCCGGTGCTATCCAGAGAGATGGCATGGAACAGCATGCGCAGGCAGTGATTGGTACAATGACCCCCCTTAATTATTACCGGGTCGGGCCGGTCATCCGAATACTCCGAAAAACCAAGCTGTATTTGCAACATGCCACCTCAATTGTATTCAATAATAATAGATATACAGAACACTTTAAGAATGTCTACAAATCCAGTGATGAATGACTAGAGAAGAAACGATTACACAGGATATACATCAAATCAGGCTTCCCTTCATGCACCCACGCCGTCGCACGCCCGTACCAGTACCCGCGCGATCCGCCCGTCCCTGATTGCTTCAACAATCACCGCCACCTTGTCCCCAAAGGTCGTGTCAACCGGTCCCCCTAGTGATGCGGTGGCCTCTTCCGCCTCTACCCCAGTAAACACCTCATCGCGCATACCATACGCGTCACCTCGCAAGTTGTTTGCACCGTGCATCCCAATCCCTAATTCCTCTCGAACAAACTCGTACACCACCCGCGTGCGGGTTGCCAAGAGAGCTGATGCGGGTGCTTGGCCGCGTGAGACAAAGTTAAAGATTGGTGCCGACTGCGTGCGTCCGCGGACCTCTGCCAAGGGCACGCCCATGTACGCGCAGCGCAATTCCGTCAGGAGCGCAGTAAGCCTGTCTGCCAGCGTTTTCCGGAATGAAGTCAGCTTGGCCAGGTCGACGGATGTGAGATCTAGCGAGGCCAGCACTTCTAAAAGTGGAGAGACCGTTTCACTGGCAATTTTGGCCATACGTGGCGCCGTGTCCATGTTGCTGGTCCGGTCAAGGGCGTCGTACAGCTGAGGCAACACCTTGGATGCAATTTTTTCCACCACGTCATCTGCGAGTGAAAACTCCTGGCGGACAAGGTCGCGAACAAGCTGGGCAGAGAATTGTCTCATTTCGAGGAAAAGTGCACGCAAATCAAGGGCTTGGCAGGCGATGAACAAGTGTGTGGCTGCCAGCAATTGAGATACTTCGAGTGCCGAGAGTGTATACCGAGCCGAGATGAGGGCGAGGGAGCTGTGAAAAGTCAGTCGTTGCAAACAGGTTGAACTAGAGCGACTTACTTGAGACTCTGGTTGTGCATCTCAGCACTCACGTTTCCTACACCAACATTCATACCGCCGAGGGCATTCAATTCACCTGCGTAGGAAGCGGCAGCAATGTCGAGGCCTTTGCAGCCAAAGTCGAGAGCACTTTCTCCGCCAGCGAGATTGGCGGGCAAACCACGATTCATGCCACAGTTGATGATCTCTGTGGATTGGACAAACATGAGTCGACCAATGTGAGCGAGAGAGAGGCGGAGGTGGTCCATGGCATTGGTGACGGCCAAAGCCTGAAAGTTTCCGGCATGATGGATCTTGCCTAATATGATTGAGATGAATGAACAAGAACGAACGAGGGATACAGACCTTCGCCACCGACTTGACGGGGGGCCTCGACGAGCGGGTTGTCGGTGGTGGAGTTGACTTCAATGCGGATGGTTTCCTCGATTCTGGCAATATCCTCAAATTGGGGACCCAACCACTGGGGAGCGGTGCGAAGGGAGTAGCGATCTTGCCTGAGCACGCCCTGGTCATCCTCGATCTTGACCTCGGCTTCGTGGTTCTGAGCGAGTTTGGAATCAGAGAGGAGGGACCAGACGAGATGTGCTGATTCGATTTGACCCGGGTGAGGACGGACACGGCTGACAAAGGGGTCAAAGGAGCCACGAGCACCCAAGAGGGCTTCGATAGAGAGGGCAGTGAGGACCTGTGGAACAGTGAGGGGACAAGTTGGTGGAGGAATGATAATGCTTACGGAAGCGAGAATAGCAACGTCCTTGGCACCATTTACGGCAAGAGCAGCAACACCAGCACTAAATGCAGTGCCGTTGAGGATGCCGAGATGCTCCTTCGAGGCCAGGGGAAGCGGAGAGATACCAGTGAGGGCGAGGGCTTTGGATGCGGTGTAGGTAGTAGATGAAGAGACGTGCCAAGGAGAAGAGGTGGGTTTCAGAAAGTCGTCGTCGGGTAAAGAGGACGCAGGGGTGCTGGGGGAGACGGGGGAAGGTTGGCCAGAGATGGATGCGGGAGAGGCAGTACCGGATAGAGAAGGAGGCGAGTAGGTGCCGGTGGTGGCAAGAGGGAAGCGTGGCGTGGGAGTTTTCAAGAGGGTGGTGTTATGGCAAGAAGGGAGCGGAGCGCCAGCAAGGAGCCAAACGCGTATGGCGGGATTCCCAATCAACATGCCAGCGATATAGGAAAGCGAGGAGAGGTCTAAACGGGGAAATAAGGAGGCAATAAGCGGAGACAGGGGCTAATAAACTGACCGCCGCTGGCAGAGATACTGCCACGGAGGGGCACGAGGGGCACGACGCCCTTTTCAATGACCTCGACCATCTTCTGCACGAGGTCCCACCGGACACCAGAGTGGCCACGGAGGAGCGAGTTGGTGCGGACGAGCATGGCGGCACGGGTCCAGGAGGGGGGCATCGTCGTCGCGTGGGAGGGGTCGGAGAGAGGCAACGGGGACGCTGTGGCGGGGTGAGCGGTGCACGACGAGGGAGCAAAGGGAATACCATAGGAAGAGGCCTGGCGGGAGGCCGACGAGGGAATGAGCACGCCCGAGTGCTGGTGCTGGAGAAGGGCGCCGCCGAGCGCGATGGGGTCGTCGGTGCGGGTGTCTGCGCTGCCGCCAAAGCCGGTGGAGACGCCGTAGATGGAAAGGCCGGCCTCGACCTTGGAAGCGATGACGTGACGGGAAGCATCATGAGCGGCGCGGATGTGTTCGCTGGCGGAGAGGCGGAGCGGAGGCGCAGAGGGCGAGGCAGAGGGACCGGGGAGGTGGCGGGCGATGGCGGCAATCTGGGCGAGGGAGAGGTCGCTGCCGGTGAGGGTGACGGGCGCGCCGGAGCTGCGGGGGGTGAGCACGGCGCGGAGGAGGGAGGGAGAGAGGGACGGACAGGTGGCTATCGAGTTCGCGGACGTGCGCGACGTACTGAGACAGGAGGGTCGAAGAGGACATGGCTGGCGAGGAGAGTCGCGTCGAGCCACGCCCGCTTTTATGTCTGTCGGAATGATCCGCCCGTTGAGTTGGCACCCACCGAGCGACGCATGTTCCCAAAGAAAAAGAAAAAAAGAAAAAAAGTGAAAAACATAATATTCTGACGTAGTAGCGGTAGAAGAGATCCAATCGGGATCGAGAACACGTGTCGACCACTCTATACCCGGTAATGGTCCGTTGCGGAAGATCTAACCCCCCCTTTCCTCTCGGTGACCCCCCCTTCACAGCAAACCACCCTCCTTCCCCATGTCGCCGATGCGGCCGGCATCTTCACTGCCCCATCGATCGCTGTGTCCATCTGCACGTTACCCTCGCCATTCCCGCTCAACACCCTACACACCGTCTCTCCCAACGCTGCACGGCTTTCTCTCCCCGGGTTGCACGTTGACACCTCACAGCGCTCACCACTTCGAGGCTGTCGGTAAATACTTCCTCGTCTCACCGTGCAGTGTTCCGCTCCATCTGTTTCCCCGACCGACCTCCCTACCAATAGCACCTGCATGCTGCCGTTATGTCACCCTCGTGCACGTGTCGCACTGAACTTCCTCTCTGTGTGCCATGGACATGCCTGCTTATCTCAGGCTGTCTCACTACGATTCCGCCAGCTGAGAGATTCCCCTCTTCCTCACGCAACCTTGCCGCCCATCCTCACTCCCAGCCCCGCGGGAAACTCACACGCACCATACCGTCCATCTCTTCGCGACAGCCCTCGCCCGGCCATTTACCCTCCATCAAAGGTTGTGAACTCTCTTTGTATTCATCGTCAGATTAGGCCTTTCACGAAACGTGCTTGAATCTGTCCTAATTATAACTCTCCAGGTAACGTGTCGCGCAAGCCAACGTTTCATTCATCCAAACTAGATCCCCGATTACAGCGTGCACCACCATTTCCACCACAGTCGCAGGTACGACCACCAACAATAAGGTTTGGGGACCAATCCATGAGAACATCGGCCTCAAGTACATCTCGGCTCATCATCGTAACATGTCCCATATTGCACCGCGCACATCTCGCACAGATCATTTTCACAGCCCTTTCTAAATTTTATCTCTTGGATGGAAATATTCCATCTTTGATCGAATCCCTCGTACACGAGATTTTTTACAACCCATTTCATTCATACCAGCCCGATCGTTCGCAGAACCTGTTGCCTTCTCGCTCCTGTTCGCCCTCCCCACACCCGCACCCTATTTTACCCCGACTCTTTCGCGCCCCGACCCCTTCTCACCTGCTCGATCTTCCCATACATCCATGCAGTACACACAGCACGCGAATCGTTCTGCATTCGCATTGGCTTCGCCGACAACGTGTCTGTGTGCTCCAATTGCGTGATCCTCGTGACAGGTACACACGTCCGAGTCCTCGACCAATCCCGCTGGCAGCTATATTTAATATATGTGATCGATCTATATGTGATCCCGGTCCACGATCAATCCCGCCACCGTCTTCTGACTACCCGGTGTATACTTTTTTGCGTCTCGTCCCATGCTGCTCGGCTAGCAAGATGTCCATGCATGGTGCGGACACATGCACATGCTGCATCGTCATCACCAGGGTGAGGTGGGTGTGGAAAACGTCGAAACACAAAAAAATGCTCTTGACGATCTCCAGGGGTAGCCAGCACAGCGAAGGATGATATAAGGGATGGGAAAGAAAAATGCCGGGCTACAAGATAAGAATGAAACAGAATGAGCCTCGACGTTAGCCACGTTCGTCGATTTGGTTTGGATGTCTGATTCATGCTTGCGGGCGGCGAGTGAGGATAGTTGAACCAGAACGCAGCTGGCAGCAACAAGCCACGTGTATCCTTCCCTTGTTTCACGTACCAGGGAAGCATATCGAAGACAAGGGGTTAGAGCTGGTCGAGCACCATGGACACATAAAATGAAAGAGACCGGCGTTTTTGCGCCACGAAATGGGTCCGTGTTTCACGACTCTTCACTCCCGGAGAAAGAAGCAAAAAAAAGCGAAATGGAGGTTGCGTCAAACGACGGGATTCGCCGCGTATGGCTGTTCTGACGTGGCTTGCGCCTCATACTAACTGATAAGAACAATAAGATGTCAGGTGTCAGTACTGCGCGGCTTGGATCATCGATGATCTACCCGAGCATGCGTTCTTGTTGAGATCACAAATGATCTACGCCGAATATGATTTGTCCCGTAAAGCGACCAACTGTTCGGTCCAGGGTCACCGGTCATTGTCGGACTACAAGTTTGCTAACGTGGAGCGGGGAGCGTAGACGACTCCGACTTCCTATTTGGTGAGGTACATGGCGAGGACTGAAAGCAAAGCACCAAGATGGATCGTCAACAGGTAATCAGGCACGCGTGTCCGCCCACTCGGACTGACTGACACACCCCGCCTTCAGACGCAGCACGGTGCCTGCTGAAAATATTAACCCCTGTAGGTTACACAGATTCCCCTTTCGTTGTCTCAGTTCACCTGTCTGGCAGTGCGTCAACTGATAGAAGAGCTCACCGACACGGCGTCTGAGTTTCGCTAGCGAGCGAGATCCAGACCGGAAGGTCGAAATCGGACACTGACAGCGGACAGTATCATGATCGGAGTATTTGGTGATGGTACGCCTTCGAGTCTGGAGCCATCATGGAACGCGCGCAGCACATATGGCATGCACGGAGCCCAAACCCCTGACCATGCTCCCCCATTGAAGTACCAGGGGCCAGCATCGCTCCGCCTCCAAGGGCTCAGGCTCTGCCAGCGATCAACCGCCGACATTGATTCGCCCTCGCCCGGCGCTCAGCGCACGAGCACAAACGCCAGCAGACGCATGGTCTGCCGACGTCCTTCACATCTAGCATAATGACGCTCCCCTTGTGGCTGCCCGGACTCCCTCCCCCATCTCACGTCCGGTGTCTCGCTTCTCGCCACTTGCTGCCACATTCGCTATCGCCATCAGTTCTTCACCCTGACAAGAGTCGCACTGCCGTGCCTCCGCAGCACCCAGTACGGCGCCATTCGTGAGGCTCTGTGCCCTGCCCCGTTCCATGTCTTGCTCCGTCATCCGTCGCCCTGAAACCGCCCGTGCTTCGGTATGATCGGGGTAGTATTACTGCTAAACTGGAGTAGTTTCAAAGTAAATCTGGTTCGGCTCGAATGAACCACCGTTTGATACAGTTCGTTGCGACCGAATTGGGAAGGAAGCGAGTGAGTCATTGGGTTCGCGAGGTGAGACGAGGTACGGCCCAATTGTACTTGGCAACGACGAGATAAGGATAGGAAAGTTAGCCTCCGTGTATGTTGTATTGTGTGCTGTACGTGCAGACAGGACACCTTGACACTCTGAGCTGCGGTCCGCCTAGTGCAGCACGGTGCCAGCACCCCACATGTCCACCATCTAAAAAATATGTACAACTCTGCTGCAGCAGGAATTATATCTATGCTGGCAGGGAGTGCACAAGCCTGCGGAATTAGGTGCCGACAACGAGCAGACATAGCGACCGAGTAAGTACACAATTAGTGCCTAATGAAATTACAACTTGATGATGGCCCGTGATTGGACGGGATATGCCGGCCCGCACTCCCACCCACTTCGGCCCACTTTCCGAGGCAGACGAGCTTGGCGTCGCAAAAACACACCTCAATCCAATCGAGTGTGGCATGGCCTCGCGGCAACACTAGTATGGTCCAGACCCGAGTCTTGGGGACGTACCGGCCCACATGCTATCTATTTCCTGAACGCTCTCATCCAGAAACTCCGCGGTTGACTCTTCAAAGGGCTGACCTTCTGCGACGTGCGTCGGGTTCACATACTGCTAAGAACCAGTTCTCGCAAAAAAAAAATACGAAACAAAAAAATTCCTCGCGATGAGAAAATTAAAGCGGGAGAAAGCACACCAACCCGAAAGAGTGGACTTGGATAAGATGACGAAAAAGCCTCCCAATCCCTCTTTTATCCGTAAGTGCCAAGACTGTGGTACCGCCCGGGAGTTTGGTTCAAAAATTCTGCAGGTTCATTTAGCGATTTCGGCGCCACGAGAGTTACTTCTAGGCATCGCCCAGGGAACACCGGAAAACACATCGCTTACGGCATTCATACTAGTCTCTTTTCTCGGACAATTGAACGACAAGCGCTGCTTCCCGCGAACAATCACCATATAAGTACACAAAGATGCCATAATTTACTACAAAAATACTTGAAAAAAAAAAAACTCAGAGACAAGCCGAATAAACCCAAATAACTAATGCACAACTTCGTCAACCCATCTCCACGGGTATGTATGTGTACCAGCACAATCGACTTTGTTTACCATCTTGGATATGACTCCTCCGTGTCAGAGTCTTCGAGCCAGTTTTCGCCACGGCTAAACATGTCTCTGTCCGGAAACACCTCCAAAATTTCCGTCTGGAAACCCTCGGTCTCGAGAGTATACGTTCGGCGCAGCTCACGTCTTCCCCGCACGGTCGGCGTCTCGACATTGAGGAGACTAAACCGTGGGTTGCGACGGAGTTGGCGGAACGTCTGTCCGATGGGGAACTTGTCGTCCAAAAAGAGATGTTCGCTTTCGGGACAGGTGATCGTAACCCTGGACGTCGCGACGCAGAGGAGGCGGTTGTCGCACAAGAGGTGCACCTGACGCGTCTGTGTGATAGGGTGTTCGGGCGAAGCAGGACGTTTACGAGGGGACGTGTTCGCATAAATGCATTTGACGTGAATGGGTCGTCCGAAGAAGGTGCTGTCGAACATGGCGTTCATATGACCGGCGGGTGGGAGTAGCGGGTGAGGTGCCTACCTCAGCAAACGTTGCAGGTCACCCTGAGCGGCGAGCATGATGCGCTCGAGCCCGGTCGTGTCCTTCGGGACGCAGGAAAGCTGTTTGTCGCGGATGAGTATATGGCTCGCTGGATGGCCCATGGCGATGGGCTCACCTTGACGCTCGTGGAAGAGGCGTTGTACGAGTCCTGGGCGAGCATGGCAGAGATGTCAAAAGCTGTCGAGCGAGACTGTTGAAAGTCGAGGGAGGACGAAAAACGTCAGATGAGTGATGCCTTGACAGTCCCGCTCCACCTTAATTTATGTGCGGAGGCAAAAACAACCGCTGCAAAGACACCCATAACGTAACAGCTGTCCAGTAATCGTGTGTGAGCTTCTTGAGTACAGATACCAATCGACACCATACGGTTTATCTCAGGTTGTCGCTCGGTGCTATATCGGACTGACGCCCGACTGATTACGAGGTACCTGTAGAGTAAAGCTATACATGGGCCATCGCACGTCCAGCTCGGGAACTGTCGCGTCCCGCTTGCTCTTGTTCGGTCGCTGGAAGGAACGAGTCATTGGTGAAGGGTTCGGTGGAACTAGGTTGTAGCGTCCAGACTCTATGATATGTCGTTAGGTCCATCAACATCCAAGTACTACTGTATTCATACCATCATTGAGTAAGTTACTGCGTGAACACTTTCTTATCAGATGGCCCCCAGTCGTTGATTCAGTCGTTCCCTCCCTTCTTGACGACTGATAAAGAATAAACTCCGTGGAGCTACCACTTTCACGAGTTCACCAAAGCTAAGGTATCGAACATCACCTTAAAGAATCATGGCTGTAGTGACCCAGAAAAGTGATCTGGAGTTTGGGAACTCTTGGCGAATGTTATCGCCCCAGCTGTGATTGCAATACCAAGCTCGGAAGGATCCTCTCATATGAAGCGGCGAATTCACAAGCAAACAAATTTACCAGGTGCTTGAGTACGGTTATGTGCACGCAAGAGGAGTCAAAATAAGTGGGAGGTATATTAGGCACCGAACTCAGATCTGTGAAGATACCGGTGAGCGGACGCGTGCCGCTTGAGAACGGGCCAGACTTGCGGGTCACGTTAGCGCCTTTGTTTTTGTCCCAAACAAACATGCCAAATTTGTCTGGCTAACTCCACGGCTTTGCAGCACCGACCCATCGTCCGTCCCATCGCGCGAGGCGGCTCGAAGTGATCAGACAAGCCATGGTAACGTCAATTAACGTTCCACATGCATGATGCTAAAAAATATCCATCGCAGGGAAGGGCAAAAAAGACTCGCAAATTTGCGGCGGTCAAGCGGTTACTGAGTCCCAATGACGCACGCTTGTATGGCATCGCCCTGTTCCCTTGTGGACCGAGGCCTCTGAGCTACATCTTGACAGGAAAGAGAACCAATTGAAACAAAAGAAAAAAGAGGAGGAGGAGAAAGCCAAAGCAGTTCGTCGAATGTATGTCGTGCACGCCCGTGCTCGAATCGCTCCTTATCCACCCATAGTCCGCAAATCGCTTCCTCTCTCTTCCTTGCACACAATACCGAGCTTGTACCACCCTATCGCGTTCTTATCGACACCAACTTCATCAATTTTAGTCTTCAAAACAAACTAGAACTTATTAGCGGCATGATGGATTGCTTGTATGCTAAATGTTGCGTTCTTCTTATCTTTCGACGGCATCATTTGACTGCGGTTCAAAGGCATACCATGCGTGACTGACTGCGTGATGGCTGAACTTGAGAAATTGGGCCACCGTTACCGTGTGGCTCTCCGGTGAGCCCTTGGTGTCTGTTTTTTTCTTTTGCGGGCTAAATTGCACCCCAAGCGTGGCTCGTGACCCTCGCTTTGAGCGTCTCCGCTGTAGCCATACCGGCACATATGCCGATGATTGTCTCGTGCAACGGGTAACAGCCCACAAGTGCTATATTGTCGCGACGTGCGATCGCGAGCTACGACGACGCATACGCAAAATTCCGGGAGTCCCACTCATGTACATCGTTGCGAGGCGGTATGCTATCGAGCGACTCCCTGACCAAGGAGCACCAATCTGATAGAGAGAGAAATTCGATGATTATCTCGCCTTGTGTGTGATTTTTCATGTTCTGAACAAGGGGGCTTCGCCAAGACGACCAGTGTGGCGGGTAGGTACCTGGTTCACACTATTTGCTCCCGCCGATGGAATCGCATCGTGCGCGATTGCATTAAATTAATCTAATCAACATCTTCGCAGCTTCGCCCTGAATGCAATGTATCGGTGGTGCAAAGACTAAAATTTGTCGATGTCTTGTAGGTCTATGTATAGCTGCTTCAAAGCCGAACTGCTTTAAATAATCCACCCATAAACAGGCTCTAGTGAGCTGGAAGTCTATGTCTTCCTTAAGGTTTGAATGTCGTCGGATACCTGTAATTTTGCGAAGGTTTAACTCGGCCATAGATTGGGTCCGTGGGGACACTGATCGCAAAGCTCTACACCGTAAAGTAGCCTTTTTGTGCGATTCACCTGGCGATCTTCTAGCCGCCACTGTATCGACTTCATCACGCTCCCAGGTGACAGTCGCAACCTTGTGAGGTTACACGAAGGACAATCAATTCTCACCAGCCCATGTATAGATGCAACGAATAACTTCCCTTGGCACTAAGCAACGGGTTATCCTCCGTGTGTTTCCGCTACGCCATATGGAAGTCGCGCTCGCCCGCGCTGATCGCTCACACTGTGCAAGGGTGCTTATTCCTCTGGGGTATGTATAGCAAGTTGTGCCTTTCTTTGGATTAAAAAAATAAATAAGCCCGGCTAACCAGTCCAGTGTTGTCAAGGTGTCTAAACAACCTCCTCTAAGAAGTGGCTAACTTTATGCGCTCTCATGCACTGCCTTTCTCCAAACTGGCCAATCTGAAACCTAGCTGACTTTAGTACAGCCTGATGGGATATCATTCTCCCCGAAATTCGTATGAGAAAAATCACTTGTAATACTACCAATGAAAGCAGCGACCGTCCTACAGTATGCCAGTCTTGTCCGGGTAAGTTACGGCCAAACTCGAGTCACGCAATCTCGAGGAAGGTCGGGCTTAGTCTCCAGGACCTCCCCGGGTCTGGGATTATCTTCGTTCACGTGCCGTGGTTCTCCACCGAGACTACACAATGTTGGTCCAGAGTGAACCCTGCTTCGATAACGGATGAGCTTCTGTGAACATCGCGGGTAGCCAAAGTATAAATATGTTCAAAGTCCGTGCGTGGTTGTGAGAGTAGAAATGAGAAGGAGGAAATTCTTCTTTATCTGATGCGGAGAAGTGATTGCGGAGACCGGACGTACCGCTATCGTTATACATGGTGGTGATCAGGTGGGGGTCGGTCCGAAGTCCTTTCTAGGGCTCAACAACACTGCGCACGACGCTGGAATTGGCATCAGGCCAGGACCTTCTTGTTCTACGGGGCAAGCGTACTGAGTCACATGAACCCTGGAGTCCGAGGCTGTTGACACCTGTGTACAGAAACTTTCCAAGGCTATTAGTGCCAGTCGCCTCCGAACAAACCGCTCGTAGCATAGGGCTGGAAAAACAATGTAGAGGACTTCAGCTCTGATCAACCGTGAACTTGAATCTTGGTGCAAGGCTCGCAGTGACGACGCGGACGCATTAAATGACGCGATATATGTACGACTCCGCCACATTGTTCTCTGTCCATTACATACTCACTAGAAGGTGATCGTTTGTCAACTTCAACAATCACGTCTGAGATAGTATGGCAACAAGCACGACGCAATCAGACACTACGATTCCTTCTGGGTATCTATACTCGTGGTCTCCTGTCAATGCTACCACACTCTCCATAGAGGAGTTTGTTACCAAAGTGAGGGTTTGCACTGTCGAAAACACACACCTGGCTCAACGAAGACATAGTATAAGCCATCTATGGTTCAAAATGACGGAACAAAGCCTGTGAGGAGCAGGTTGGTCGCAGCGGATGGCGTAGCACTGACCCGACTACGTAGTGGATTTGGGTGCGCCGAGAGGCGAAAGTCGGGTCGTCGTCAGCTGAGGATGAGGCAACCGCCATTGTGGAAGCTACGGCCTTTCGTGCGTATGTTGTCCTCTTCGTGTTACACGAGACTCATGTCGCCCCAAGTGCAACAGACCACCGAGAGGATTGAGCAGATCAAGGTATGCCGGGTAATCCATGGCGATAGTTTGTCTATCTGAAACTCGACGATACAGAATGATGCGTCCATTCCCATACGTGGAAGTAAAAAATCTGGTACACAGAGCAAAAAGGAAGTTCGTGAGCAGGTAAACAAGTCGCTCACCATTCAATTATTTAGGGGGTTCATCTTCGCGTAGGTACAAGCGGAAGCTACCGACAAGCTGAAAGTCATATCAAACAAGTACGGCTTTACTTGTGGGAAGTGGTAAGTTTCCGGGATTCGTATGTGCTACAGTGCTGCACTTTTAAATACCAGGATGATCTTTGTTCCGCCGGACAAGGTTGATATAATCTGGAGCAAGATAGCATGTGAGGGCTCGTGGTTTGTCGCATATTTGTGCTAATCTAGTTAAAAGCTTCCATTGTTTCGGGTCCCTTGTCCTCCACATCTGTCTTCTGTGCCAAGGTGGCCACATCACCTCGAGATGCTGACTCCGGGTACCAGCATCTTATATGCGTATATATGCCCAATGTCTATGACAAGGAAGACGTTACAGCGGCATGTCCTAGTCCAAGGTTATCATGAAACGCTGATGCCTAACCATTTACTAGGTCATGAAAGTGCTCTTGAGACAGCATGGACTCAATCTCAGTGGTGTAAAGTCTGACCTATATACCATGATAGGTACAGCTTGTTGATACTTGGTCTGTTCTTCACTAATTCTAATTCTAATTGACAGGTTTGGATAGCAAACATCCAAGTGGCATACCCTCTACTGTAAGTCATCCCTTTAGTTACTTATGATATGTCATTTGAAATTTGATAGATTTGGAGGAATGCCTCACTGATGAAAGATGCTGAGATCAAGGTATTTGTTCAATTATTGTACTACTAAATATTGGAATTACAGTAAATTGCCCAACAGGAACTGAAGGATGCATTCTATGCTGAACTATCTGCTGCTAAAGCCTCTACAGTCAAAGCAGAGTCATCCAAGAACCCCAAGCCATCAGAAGGAAAGTCTAAATTTCTTGTCAAGAAGAGGGTTGCAGAGGACCCCTTTTCTTCTTCTGATGAAGCTGATTCTGCCAAGAATGGGGAGTCAGCCAGTATGGATGCAAAGAGAAAGACTGCAGAGAGTGAGAAAGAGGGTGATAAATCAGCAGTCAAGCAAAGGAAAGCATTGTAACTCACATGATTTACATTGGTTTTGGCCTGGAGAGAGACCCTCCCAGTCCAATCTTTGCTTGATGTACAAATTGTGTACCAGTTGTCAGTGTGAGTAAAATGTAAAACCAATTCTGATTGCAATCAAGATGCAACTGAGCATGGAAAGAGGAAATTTTTGTTAGGGTAGCTAGTCATAACAAGGGCCATGTTGCCATCTAGTGGAAATTTACAATAAAAACTCCCATCTATATGTAGGTATAGTCATGAAGTGCATGCACCAAGTTACATGACATATTGACCCACTACAGTGATACTATAGCATATAATCCCCATGCCATGTTATACCTTTCTTTACTGGGTCTTGCATAGACATAATCTACCACTGAATGATCTGGTGTGTTTGCAATGGGGTCATGACATGGCACAACACATCACTGGAAAAATAGATGCAGAAAGATGGTGGCAAGTTTCTGTGCAGATGTGATGAAATAGATGAGTTATTAGACAATCTGAGTAAGACTGGTGCATCCAATCACAATTCACAGACATTTAACTTTGTCCTGCACAATAGAAGTAGATATTGAGTCCAATGTTTTCTGGTCTAAAAGGAATACATCACCTGTCTCCACTTGAGAAATTGTCTAGCAAAATGAGATGCCCTAGCAGAATGTTCTTCGACGTCAGGGCTTTGGAGTTGTGATTGTGCAAGAGGCTGGATAAAGTCATCCACCAACTGCCGGGTCCATCGTGCTTGCCACATGTCTAAAATTGAGAGCACGGTTTGAATGTAGGTCCAAAGGGATTCATGGACAGGATATTCCCGCAGAAGGCCGGTGGCGTGACCTAACAAGTCTGCTTCGATAGTTATTTCCACCAAGGATGAATCACCACTCCGGAGAACAACTTGGCAAAGCGCAAGAAGGGAATGTATCGCAGTGTAATCTGATATATGACGCTCAATCCATGTCTTGGCCTCTGCAATTTCCTGGTGGAAAGTCGAAACAAAGCCGACGGCGTCTGTACCAGAGAGATAATCAGAGAGAAGACTCCGCATGCATATTAGTCGGTGTGTCCACGCAAAGTAGTTCCGTGGATATAGTTCGCAAGCCCGAGATATCAGCTCAAGCTCTCGTTGAAACGCCTCTCGCGTTTGGAATCGAAGGCGAGGATTAGAATCGACACCCTCTGTACTACGGAAACATGGATCGTAGAAGGCACTTAGGAGCCATCGTCTGTGATACCATAGCTCGGCATGTTTGGCGCAGTGTTGTGAGGAAAGTAGAGATGCCGTGAAACGCAGATCGTCCTGTGGATCGATCCGCTGCATTCGAACGAGATGCTTTCTGGTATTTAGAGCTGTTTGATGTGATGGATTGGCGAGAATCAGAATGGAAGAAGAGGCGGCCAGGGTGCTAGCCGAGGAGGCATCGAGATCATGGTCCCGATGGGCTTTGTCCGTCCGCTGCGCTAGTAAGCACCCGCGAGCGGACTTGAAGACAGCGACAGCATAGAGGTAGACCTTGTAAAGGACCCTTTGCGGAAGACCAAGATTTCCCTCGACAAGAAGGAATGGGAAAACCGAGGGGTCAGATTCAATCAGTGGATTCTCTGAGAGCATCCAGATGGAGCCATCGCCAGGAACGATCTCGATCGTCTGACTGAAAACTTGCGGTTGGTGAAGCTGTACTGCATAGAATTACTCACGGACACTGGAGCAGGAGCGAAACAAGGAGATCATACAGTGCTTGTGGCGGTGAAGCAGCGCTGAGAGCACTCATGTGGACGACGGCGATCGAGAGAGTCGTGAGAATGTCACAATTGCGTTACTACTAGGTGGCGTGCTACCTCAACGCCACAAATCAGCGCGGTCAACCAGACATTCGGGTGAACCTGAAGACTTGGTCTGTTCACGAGTTATCGGGATTATTCTCGTCTCGGAAGAATGCCAATGTGTATTCCACACCAATTCCGGTCCAGTGGCATGTGCTTGAAAGGTTTGGTCCGGATGCCGTTCCGAACCTGCCATGAGGTTCGATTCCACCATGGTCAGGAGGTTCGTCCACGCTCTCGTCGTCGCTTATGTGACCAGTGGTATCATCTACGCCTCATATTCTGTGTCGGTAATCGCAGCACTGGAAATCAGAGGACTGGTCGCGCGTGTCTCTGCAGGCAAGAGAGATGACGTAGAGTTGCAAAATCTTAGGCCCACCTCGACCCCGTTCGATCTCCCCGAGGCGACTTTGTATTGGCAAGCCGCCAATGAGCAGATGGGCGGTAAAGTCGTAATGAATGAATCACTCTTTCTTTCGAAGGCCTTTTCCCAAAGCATGCAACCTTGTCAAATCATCCCGTTTTACTACAAAGCTTCAGCAAGCTTTGAAGATGACGACATCACCATCACCACCCTTGTCACGTTCGGCAGATTCAAAGCATTTGCGGAACTTGCTAAGCGTTATGAAGGTGCGAGAGCAGTGTGTTGGAAGTCTATCTATCCTTATTTATTGTGTCTAGGTCCCGTCTCCGCTGCCGTTCACGTTCCACCTGACAATATTCGAGAGGTTCTCGACGGATTGCATGACCTGTATGCTTCCATCCCCGAGATGTTCGCCTTAGTTGATGTACACCTCGTCCTTTCCCCACTCGCCCGCCAACTAAACACCTGGCGCAATGCCGCACGTTTATTCGCGCGGACGGAATTTGTCATGATGTTGGACGTCGATTTTGCCATTTGTACCGACTTTCGAACTCATGTGCGAGCTGGTCTGGACGGCGAGGTCGGACGTGCACTTCGAGACGGCCACGCGGCCTTGGTGGTCCCTGCGTTCGAGTATCTCAACCAGCAAGACGGCGCTGTCTCGGAGGCCTTTCCAAGCGACAAAAAGGTTTTTTCTTCTTCAGACTCCTCGCCATCTCAGTGAGATGACTTTGTTTCAGGCACTCCTGGATCTCATACAGACGGGGAAAATGGACATGTTTCATAAATTCTGGGCCCCTGGGCACAATAGCAGTGACTACGCTCGCTTTTATGCCGCCGCTTCAGGAGAAGTGTACAAAATAAAGCAGTACCAGTCCGCGTACGAACCATATATCATCTTCAAGAAGGAGGGTCCACCCTGGTACGGGCTGAAGTCCAGCGATCGCACTGTCGTTAATGGTTACCCCGCAGGTGTGATGAGCGCTTCATTGGATATGGGGGAAACAAGGCAGCTTGTTTGTACGAGATGTATCTCTCCGGAATGTCGTTTTTTGTCCTCGCGGACCATTTCTTGGTTCATCAAAGTCACATGTATGAAGAAACCGCACGCAGACTCGAGGTGTGTGGTCCACGTGTGGCTCTCTATGTTCCGTTCAAAAACCTGCTTGTCGCTTGAAGCGTAAAAGTAATCGTAAGATTTACCAGGAATTCAAAGAAGAAATCTGCCTCCGGTGAATCTTATGTCTTTTTTTATGCGTCTCCCATCAATTTGCTGATCTTGCATGAAAGATATCTCCGACAGCATCGTGACGCAGGAACACTGAATACCACCTTGGGGCATAATGTGAGAGAGGAGTGCAAGAAGCTCAAAGGAATATCGAGTTTAGCTGTGCATGTATGCTTATCCTGGTCTGTGTCTCCAGTGCTCTGACTCTTCTGACTCTTCTCTAGATCATAGAGGGAAAGGTCTAAAACGCAACCTTCCGGCGATCAAAGTATGGCGATCCGACTGTACCTTTAGCTAACGCGCGCATATCCTGATACTACTTTAGTCGCCGAAGCGACTCTATTGGCCGAACGCATGACACAGCAAGTTTCATTTACACAGGATGATGTATTCCCCTGGTTTCTACTTACATAATGCGGCTTTCGTGGTATCATATGTCAACTGTCAGAGGCCCGCCCGAATCTGACTCTCGCAGTCATCTTCGCGGTATCGATTACCCCTGAGGATTGTATCGATCGTATGATGGTCAGAGATGACTAACTCCACTGGGGGATCGAAACCACCAGGCACTCATGATCGCACTCTTTGAAGATCGAGACTATGTCATCATTTGTTGCGACACAAGCATGAACTTGAAGAGGTGACGTGCAATGGGTAGGATGAAGGCCACTTGAACTCTTTCCGAGACCGTAATGCGTCTTAGAGTTGGATTAGCACTTTGCTCTACCCCAGGTAAGTCTTCCCGAATAACCGGGCAGCTCATTCCGGTAAGGTGAGGCCGGCCGTGCCGGTCGCAGCCGAAGTTCCAGCGTATTGACTGCAAGTTACACCCTACTCCCAATGGGGGCATAATCTACCGACGATAAGCATCGACAAGTAAACCCCCGAGGGGGTCGTTCAACTTAAATACTGCAGGGGCTCCACATTCCCTAAACGCCGTTCCGTTCATTGACTACTCCTAGACATGGATCCTTGGTTCATTGCGCAATGCATGGCGAGACTCCCTCGTCACACGTATTTTTCCCATTCCGAGGCTTCTCTCGAAGATTTCTTCTCCGGAGAGGCGAACGCCAATGGAGAGGGTGACCATCAAGGAAATTCCTCGTCCTCTGTTGGCGAGAGGTAGGTGCAATCTTTCAATTTGTTAAGATTTAGAAAAGAAAGAACGACCCTCTGTAGGCTAGCTCCACACGAGCTCCAGTTCCTAACGTCTCTCGGCCAGAGTCTGGGGACTCCTATGCTGTATGACAGCACGACGGAACCTGGCTCGTCAGCGCGTCATGATGGTGACGCACCTGGGGAACTGTTCTCCGCATCGGACTGGAGAAATGATCGTCCGTACATGTCGGCTGAGGAGGGTGCTATGAGTCAGCCGTCCGAGTCGATCAGCCTCCATCGGTCGGTCGCACACCGATTGGGATCACCTTCCTCGTCAAATGAACTGACGGCGATGTCGAAGTTGCCTATTGTGGCCGAGTCCACTCGTACCCAGGCACCCGTCAGGTTACCATCAACAGCGCCGGCCCACGTGGGGTCGTCTTCGGACTTGGGTGGGTCCAAGTCGGCAGAGCCACGAGCCGTTGCGAACACGAGCGGCTCCTCGCGGTATCAGTGCTACTGGGAGGTCGCTGGCAAGCCCTGCGGGGAATGGATCGAGGGAGGGAGCAAGGAGGTCTGGATACACGTCCGCAAGAACCACGGGCTGAAGGGACGGTACAGCGGGTGGTGCCGGTGCCACTGGAGCGGGTGCGCGGAGAGACTCAAGGTGAGCAGTTTGCAGAGGCACCTCGCCAAGCACCTGGATATCAAGTGGCGCTGCTCGAACTGCCATACGATCTTTTCTCGTAGTGACTACGTGCGCAGACACATCAAGCTGAGCGAGGAGTGTCGTAGCGCCAGCTACGGGACGCTTGACCCCAGGTCGGAGGCGCACGAGGGGGATGTCGTTGAGGAAGGCTCTGGCAGCCAGAATAGATGAGATCTCCACAGACCGACACATTTTTCATAGTTGCTGAGATACCCCGTTGTTAGTTTGCTCGATACCCCCTGCTTTAGGACGATTTGATTGTTTAGTAGAGACAGTGCTAATTTAGGATTACGTACACGCATGGATGTAATACAGCACACTTTGCAGTGGTAGTAGACGAGTAGACGTGGCAGGCCGGCCTGTGGCGGTGCTATATTACACGCTCCACTCACGACCATTCGACCTTCTAACGACGTTTGGTTCGACCGCATCTCGTCCTTGTCCTCGGCCATTTTCAGCATTCTGACTTGTTCGTTCCCTCGGTGGGCCGTATATCTCCACCATGGCTGCGTGTCGCAGAACTCGGTCGCGCCGCGCGGTGTGGCTCGCCTTTGGGCTCGTCGCGTTGGCCGCCTTCTCGGTCTCTGCGCAGCCAGACGGATCGCCTTCGGTCCAGGTCCAGAGCGTACGTCGTTGCAACGGGGCATTTTGAATGTCTGTCGAAAATCGGCCATTGACGCGGGTTCTCGTTCTCTCAGATACCACCCGAGAGCACGCCCGACGCCGAGTCCCGCGGCGATGCCCCCGAGACGACGCCCGTGAGTGCTCGTTCCCCGTCTCTTGCATTGCCCGGAGAGTTGTGACGCAAATGTGCCCCTCGCTTCTGTAGGTACCGATACCTCATCACGCGCCCGCGGACGACGCACGAGCG